>JASCQY010000068.1:5366663-5388478 GCA_030264315.1 Sardinella tawilis
ACTGAATGTAGTCTGTGGACTTTGTCTATCTGTTACCCATAGAACAACACTTGCGTTTTCATTATTTAAAAGGTGGATAAAGAGCAGCTATTAACAAGCAAAGTTCATACCCATGAGCTAAAGATATCTTGTGGCATATGGGAGCATTGGGAGGTTAGGTTCTTGCCCATGGTAATAAATTAATTTTTAAAATAATTTTTTAAATAAAATAAATGTTGCACTTTGTTGATTGTTTGAATTAGGGCACTATATGATGCATTGCTGAGTGTATAAATTTGATTGCAAAGGTTTCTGTCTCAGAAGAGAAAAGGGATGTGATCTTGCTATTAACTTCCTGTGAGAAGTAAAACAATGCATTTGTAAGTGTTTCCCCATGATGGGAACCTTATCTCTTCCTGCATTTCTTGTCTTTGCAGCTGACACCCAAATCCAAGAGGAAAAGTATTCTCTACAGAATGCTCAGGCCTATCTCCGTTGCCTTTGGTAATGCAGCGTTTGACTTTATAAGACTGGGAATGTATACATGCACTCACACTCTTAAATTGACAAAGTATTTGACTTTGCAACTATCAAATATCTCCATCAGAAATGGAGTTTGACCTAGACAAGGCTTTGGAGGACGTCCCAATTCATGTAGAGGACCCACCGTCAACCTCAGCGCCTCCTCCCAAGCTGGAGAAGAAGCCATCAGAGTGCTTTGGGGACCTGCCCGTAGCAGAGGTGACCACCCTCCAGCACATCACCAAGCTCCGGCCCAAGAGGAACAAGATGACCAGACCCAGCCGAGCCCCAGTAAGCCCCTTCAGACCATCAACTCACACCCATCATGCTCTTTTGATTTGCTTATGTCCCTGAGAAGCTAAGTGGTCCATGGGGATACATTTCAGTCATTAGATTTCTTTGTTGCTGAATAATTTATTATGTTACATAATTTATAATGTTTATGATTATGTTTATTATGCCTCAACAACATACTGACTACAATAAAAACAGAAACATAGCTTATGGGGGAATGCAAACATGAAACGGTGTTATCTGAACGGAATTACAGTATAGCAGTTTTAGCGAAGCAGCAAAATAGCATAGCAATGTGGGCAAGTTACTAACATAATTTTACATTAGCAGCTTGCCCACGTCACACATCACCACCGGTACCCCTGGAATGTAGGTTGGAACTTGCCAGCATTCCCCTTTAAGCATATTAGTTGAAATAACAATAACAATGCAAATGCAGACGTTCATATCAGAGGTGTGTGAGCATGGGTATTGTAATGCATTCATGAAAATGTGTTGTATAATTGTGTATAATAGTTGGAGGGATTAAACTGTTTGATTGGGGTTTTCAGGCGACAGCAAGCAGCTGTCCAGCCCCGGAGCCAGAACAGAATGGAGCTGTGGTGAAGGTGGATGAGGGGATGGATGACTTCTTCTCCAAGAAAGTCACCAAAATCAGTTTCAAGTAAGTCTGAGGAGCTGCCTGCCTTCAGGAGATGATATTACGCTCTTGGTGTGATATTTGTTTTAGCCTGTTTCAACTGTTGTACTGTAGTTCACTTCACTGGTTTGCAAACCTGTTTTTTTTCCCCTCCTGCTAGACGCCTCACACAGAAGAGTAGCCAGCCTCAGACAGACGGCGACAAAAAGCGCGAGTCACGCATGAGCGGCCTCTTCAACCGCATCAAGCCGCGCTCCTCCAAGTCAGAGAAGAGCCACGCAGCTCCGCTGGTGCCCACAACCCCCCAGCACACACCTGTTACCTCTCCCACTACCACACCCCAGCCCCCTGCTCCCACGCCCGACCCAGAGGAATCCACACCTCCCAAGCCTCCTGTGAAAACCCCCGTCCTAGCCCCCGTGTCAGAGGCCGAGCACATCATCCCACATAGCGATCCTGAGCCTCCAGAAGAGCCGGTGACCTCTGACCCCAAGGAGGAGCCACAGGTGGACACCAAGAGCAAGCACAGCCCTCTGATGGGACGTCACATGGGTGTGCAGGTGATGGGCAATGACTTCCTGGCAGAGATAAGAGCCAAGCAGGAGAGGATGGCTGCAGCTTCTATGAAAGTGAGTGGGCTGCACTGAATGCTTATCACAGTAACAGCACCTTAAACATTACTCATTACCTCTGAGATTTACTTTTTTAACCTTTGCATGCATCTAGCCAAGTTAGCGTTGGCTAGGGCTTCCGCTCAATTTCATTTTGCTCCACCACTGTGGTAGATTCACAGCAGTAGGCTTCAGTTTGCATCAGGCGTCAGTCTCTGAGCTGGGACGGGACAATCAGTGAACAGAGGGAGGGCTAAAGCAGTTTAACGTTTAATTCAAATGGTGCATTCCAGCTTGTAACAAATGTCAGGACCAAACAGCAGCGACTGGTTAAGGCGGCAAGTATCTGCCCACTGTGGAGCGAATTTATGCCAATAGTTAACTTTCAGACAATTTGTACAAAATAAAAACAATCTGAAAGCAGCTGATGCATCAGGGTAGCATGCATCATGGCCAGACATGCAAACTCAATTACTTGAGGTTTTTCAGGCTGCAAGACTACACTGCATATTTTTTTCCCTTTTGTTTATTGTGCAATTTTACATAATAATGTTGTGCATTACTGTGCATATTGCAATTCTGTAGTGCTTACGAGTTTTATGTGAAGAAACTGCCCTCTACTGGTCAAATCCAAAGCTAGTAATAATTATAATCACATTACTTTCAGTCAGCAATTACCAAAATGTGTCCTAACTGTAAACTGATCATCTTTTTTTTTAGCTTTGGTATACTGTGTCTAACCATGATCTTTCTGTATATTTTTTCTCAGGTTAGTGAACCGCCCTCTCCGGAAAAGACAGAGCTGACTGAAGCACAGAGTGAGTGTTTTTGTAGACATGTACTGTGAGGGTGTGTGAGAACCTTTCCTGTTTAAATGTGTTTGAAGTATCTTCCTGTTCCAAGAGTTTGCCCAAAAGCCCTGTATTTAATAGTGTGCAAGGTTGTTGTTTAGGAGAGTGGCAAACATTTCCTGTTTAAACATTTCCCTGGTGGACTGCCTATTTGAGCTGACTTCCTATTTAACATGGTGTTGAACAGCAATTTTTCCTGTTTGAGACTGCATGTCTGGAACAGTTTCCTGGTCCAGAACCCATGAAACAATTTTCACCCTGCCCCTGGCATACTTTAGGTTCTGGTGAGGAAGACCATCGGCCCCTGGAGAGGAAGGCCTCATCTGAAGCCCGACCAGAGCCTGCCCCTAGGACCTTCCCTCCCCCTCCTCCTCCCACCGCTGCCAAGCCCAGTATGGGCATCCCGAAGCCCCCCATCCAGAACACCAAGCCAGCCCTTGGCCCCCGCACCTCTGGACCACTCAAGACCCGCACCAGCAGTAGCAGGAGCTTTGGTAGGCATGGCAACAGTCTCCTTAGCAGAGAATAGGCATGGCAACAGTCTTCGTAGTAGAGCAAAGCATTCTGGGAGTGGATTTCAAGATCATATTAAACCCTGAAAGAAGAGAGGAACTGTGTTAACTCTATGTTATTTTGTTGTTGTAATGTAATGTGCACAAGGATTGACCACACCAAACTGTTTGTAGTATTAATTTTGCCTACTCTCCACTCTCTAAAACCACTGCAAAAAAAGTTTTAACCCTGGTTCTGGAGACTGGGAACCGAGTTGGAACAAGAAATAAGAACATGTATTTCAACATGAGCAGACATTGTTTAATATTGTTTAAAATTGCTTACCCAATTTTACCCATTGCTTACCCAACTTATCTACATACATTTACATTATTTTCTCTTTCTCTCTCCCTTTTGCATTGTGTACATCTATGTGTTTATTCATCTGTCTATCAATCTATCCATCTACTGTATCAATCTATCAATCAGATGAGAGTTGTGACTCTCCCAGTGGTGGCTCGTCCCCAAAAATGCCAAGCCCTTCCCAAGTGCCAGTACCTGCCCAACGCCACAAGAGGCCGCCCTCCGACACTGAGCGGGAGAGTGTAACAAGTCCACCCCCTGAGGACTCAGATAGCAGTGAGGTTTCCTCTGGTAAGCAATCAGTGACATGTCCAAAATTAATTTCATTTCACACTTACACACAGGAACTCACTTGGAGAAACTTTGAGCAAATTGTGGATGTGATAGAAAAACAAGCTATAAGATAGCAAGTGATAATTTGAACATTATATTAATAACGTAACATTTGCCTAATATTGAAATTAAAATAATTTAAGATAAATACAAAAACAACAAAATAGTCTTTTCTGGACAAGCAAAGCATGTGCTTTAAATGTTACACTCATGAGAAGTATGCGGTAACATACATGTATTCTACATCACAGAGTGTGTAATGATGAAATCCTGTGTAAGAGTTGACCACGAGATGCTTTGATCTGTCTCCCTTACAGAGATGGCTGGAGACTGCAGTGTTTTCGATGGAGACCAGGACTCTGCGCCTGTCAAACACTCATCCTCCCTTCACTGCTCAACCAATCCTGTTGTTGAACCAGATGAACGACAGCGAATAAAGTCCCTCCCCACACCTGGTAAGTCCAATCAGTTTGTTTCTTTCCTGCAAACGGAATTAAGTAATAAAGATGCTAATGCTATAATTATGGTGATGATGCGCCTTTCTGATTCTACAAATAAAATGATCATAACCCTGTAACGCTTGCCGTAATGTTTTTATCCAATGCCTGTTTTAGCCGAGGGTAAAATTGGAAGAATATGTCAAGGCAATAGAGTTTCATTTCAGTGACGTTTATTGGTTGTTGTTGCTACAGTGAAACTGTTCCCAGAGGAAGACCCGGCCGTCAGCCCTGGTCTGCCTCCACCTCCCCTTGACCTGCCTGAACCCATCCCAGAGGATCAGCCTCCAGACCCAGACACCAGCACATAGATGTCCTCCTCTCCTCACCACAGACCAAACGAATGAAGATGTTGCCTCTGTTTCAAATGGCAAAGTTCCCCATAGGAGTCCTTTAACTCTTCCTAATCCTGCCATTTGCAGTTTTCAAAATATCATCAGGCACCATTCAAAGTTTGTTTATCTCTTTTGGTCCAAAATTTCATTGTACCCTCCCTGTGCTTATTCGCTACCCACAGGCATAGGACCAGGGTGGTGTTCTCATTTTCAGAGAGAAGTGTGTGTTCATAAGACAGTATACCTCACAGAGTCTAACTGAGATCAATAATAAGAATTGTAATGATGTTTATCGCCCCCTGGTGGAGCTTGTAATCAACATACTGAAAACAAACACAAAGAGGCCACTGTTGACCATAGGGAGTTGCACAGTGGTGCCTAGGGATCTCAACTTGCCTGTCATGTATTAAACAGTGGGTCAGTGAACAAACTGTTTCATCCTCTGGTAATTCAGTTTATCAAGGGAGTTTTTCTTAGTTGCGTTAGTTGAAAATATATCAGCTATAATAGGGCTTATGTCAAATAGTCTTATGATGTAAAGTATGTCTGTATAATGTGCAATATTTTTTTCGTTGTTAGAGCTATACTCTGAGTTATACAGCAATAAAATGTGTTAAAAGTTTTATATGAGGTGAAATAGTTGGGGAATATTTTGTTGAATACAACAAGCATGTATAAATAGGTACATGGTGATGGTTTTCTGCACCTTTATGTGATCTAAAAAAGCAAAATGCAGTTACTAATATAATACTGCATTATTATTTATCTGTGACTATTAATGTGTAAACCAAACACATTACAATTATTATTATTGCTGTTGATTACATTTATATTTTTTTGTAATATTGCAAGGCTGACCCTTGATCAGGGGGTCAGGGGTCTCCAGTGGGTGGTTTGAAAGACACTTATTTCTGAGTGGCTTTCTAAATGGTTCAAATAAAAAGTAGGCTGCATAAATCTAATCTCACTCGGTAAACCTGTTAACATTCCGGATCAAGTTCATAGACATCCTGGTAGTCTAACCCTATTTGTTTGGTTAGGCATTAATGTAGTGAAGGTAAAAGGATTTAAAATGAGCTGTAAAATGCATACAAAGCTTATTCAATTGTTTTGGGTGGAGTCAGATTATGGGTTTCTAATACAAATTGAAAACACCATTAGCCATACCCGTGTTATTAAAGTAGCTCTCAGAGGGAAAAAGGTTGGAGATCCCTGGTCTAGATCATTGTTCAACACTTTCTCTTCAGAGGATTTTTACATACACCTTTGCACTGCCCTAAATTGTCCATATCTTATACAATATGTATATTTGTGCCAATAAAATATTTTAAACAAATTGAAATTGAGTGAGCCAAATGTTTCTTAATGGACACAAACTTTTTGTGTAATAAGGTTATATTTCAGGTAGCACACAGTAGTGAGGAACTGTTTATGATACCTAGATATACTGTATGTGATTACACTTGGAAAACATCTTGGATGTATTCTCCCAAAAAGTCATCCATCCACTCTGCCCGTAGGCGTTATTCTAAGTAGCCATTCTCTACCGTAGAATAATGGGGAGGTGGAGTTTAGTACATAGAAATAGGACGTAGCCTTTAGCCTTTCTTAACAGGATAGCTCTCTGCGCCAATAACTTCACATCTTAGTTTTTTATTCCAGTTTTAATTTGGTACCATGGACAGCACCTTCGCAAATCTGGACGCCGCCTCCTTTTTGCAAATCTGGAAGCATTTTGACTTTGACGGTAGGCAATATCATTATGTGATGAAAAGTTATCTTTAATGAAAGAAAGAGTGGAAGTTATTTTTTATCCATTCGAATAAATATAACTTCATAAGCTTATGTGGATTTTTTTTCTTCAGATAATGGCTATATTGAGGGGAAAGAGCTGGACGAGTTTTTCCGATATATAATGAATAAACTTGGGCTAAGTGTAAGTATATTATCAAAAAAATACGTCGATTAAGGGCATAAGTGATCAATTTGACAGTGTTGTATTTTAAGGAAGAAGACACAGAGATCAAACTGCATAGGCTGAAGGAAAACTTCATGTCTTTATATGACACAAGCACGGACGGTCGACTTCAGATTCAAGAGGTGAGCTCAACTATGGAGAACGCTATAAACGCAATATTGAAGTGCGTGCCACTTAAAATTACGCACGAGCTTATTTTCCAAAAAAGGAATACTTTCTAGCCTAAGAAGCCTAAATGTTCATTTCCATTTCATTCTACTGGATATGAAATATGAAAATCTACACAGAGACCATACGAAGAAAACATACTGTATAAGCATTGGTTTGTGCTATTTCAGGTGGCTAACATGCTTCTGCCGGAGGATGAAAACTTCTTGCTCCTGTTCCGTAGAGAAACTCCGCTGAACAGTAGTGTGGAATTCATGAGGGTAAAAACAGTGCAAGTTGTTGTAATGCAGTGTAATTGTCCATATAATTGTGGAAAATCTGAAACTATGTAACCTTTTTACAAATGGCATACCCTTGAAGTGAAAATGTATTCATACATTCATAAATGGCACATTTTCAGATTTGGAGAAACTATGATGCAGATGGCAGTGGTTACATTTCATCTGGAGAGCTTAAGGTGGGTAAAGTAAACCCTGAATCTCTCCTCCTATGGGGAGTAAGCGTTATGGATGTGACAGAACAGAAGGGGAAGTATAGAATTGGGTGGATCATCTGCCCCTATATGCATGTATGTGATTGACTGTGTAAACAGATTGAAATAGAATTGTGGCCCCTCGGTTTTTCATGATTGCATTATATTTCTTGGGTCTATACAGAGTTTCCTGCAAGACCTGTTTCTGCAACACAAGAGGGAGATTTCCTCAGACAAACTCCAGGAGTACACTGACACCATGGTAACCTCATTATTCCCCTGTCATAACTTTGTCTCTGACGTCTTGTTGCCTGCAAACCTGGCAGGGAAAAAAGAAAATCTGTATCTTCCTAAGCCAATCAAGTTTTGCCCCTTAGGGACACCATAGCTAGATTAGATTTGAAGAGGTTATCTGAGCATGTTATTATACCATGTGGTTTGTTATTGTTGGGGGCACATTTAATATGACAAAGCTATTAAAGATGGAATTTGTCAGGTTTCAGTGGCAGGTCTCTCGTGCCTTTGAGTGGTTGTGCTTCATGCTAATGCATTGGGTGCAAGAAGTGAATGATTGAATGGTTCAAGACCTCATCCTCACAGTGTTGCTCATTATCTTACTCAAGTAGCTTTTCCCCGTGGTTGAAAGGAGATGTATAGATTGGACTGATGTCTCTGTGTGGCTGTGAGTTTGATTGGATGTGAACGTATAAACTAGTGTGTTATTAATAAATGTGGAGTGAATAATAACATCCCTACTGTGTTAGCACGTCATCGGTCTGAAGAGAGTAACACACTTACTGTCCTTTAAAATTACTATGTACCTGAGTTTTGTTGTGTGGAAGGCCTGCTAAGATTAAGGTGTTCTGAAGATGTTCTGTGTTAGAGGAGAACTGATACCGTATGATATCTCTTGATATCTCAACAGATGCTGTTGTTTGACAAAAACAGAGATGGGCGTCTGGATTTGAATGATTTAGCAAGGTAACAGTGCCACAGCTACAGTACTTTTTGGTCCTAACTTGACTAACATGACATCACAGTGCACGGCCGTGATTATGGTAAATTTATTTCTATGTGCCCTAAATGGTTTTCTTTAGAATTCTTGCACTGAAGGAGAATTTCCTTCTTAAGTTTGAAATGGAGGTGAGTGATTTTTTTTTGTTTGTTTTGTTTTAAGTGAATTGACAATTATGTAGGCTACTGAAGAATTACATTTTACATTCTGATTTTTGAGTTTCGCTTGAACGACCATCTTATCTGACAAATTATCATCCTCATCACACCATTAATACTGTTAATATATGCAGGCTTGCACTCAAGAAGAGAGAAGAAGGGATTTTGAGAAGATATTTGCTCACTATGATGTGGTCAGTAATATTTCAAATGGAAATCTTAGGGCATTTACATATACATAGTATGTAATGTAAATATGGGAATTCAAATATGTTTCATTTTCATGTTTTTCTTATTTTTACTCTCTACTCTTAATTGCTATTAGAGTAAGACAGGAGCTTTAGAGGGACCTGAGGTGGACGGTTTTGTGAAAGACATGATGGAGCTTGTGAGGGTGAGATTCTGTAAACATTTACACAGCGCCGCAGACATCTTTTATGCCTGTGAACATCAGTCACATTAAAAATATTTCTATCTGTGTTAATCTTCAAATGTGTGTACAGAACCTTGTACTACAAATTAGTGCACATATCTTTTCTTGATGTTCATTTAGATTTTTAATTTAGATTTTTGATCAAAATTTTCATGGTATGTTTGTTCTTCCCTCCGTTTCTTTGCCCTTCCATTGGAAGCTATTGTTTCTTTTCTTTTATGATTTCAAACTAATTACTTTTTCCCCTCAAGCCGGACCTAACTGGAGCGGACCTGGACAAGTTCAGAAAGGCTTTGCTGGGCCATTGTGATGTCAATGGGGATGGAAAGATCCAGAAGAATGAGCTAGCACTGTGTCTAGGACTCAAGCTGAATTCTTAAGAGTTCGTGCCTGCATGGCGGCAAAAGAGCGTGTTTTCCACATTACCATTGACAGTCATCACATGCTAATACTGTAGCTATAATGCCAAACTTTGCTGATCGTGTGATAATATTGCATGTGTTATATAATATAAATATAAAACAAGACATAGGGGGTTGAAGACAGAGAGTGGACCTGACATAGAGTATGTTGAAAAGAGTTTTGTTCATGTCAAGCTTGTGTAGATTTGTGATTTTTTTGTCGTCTGTGATTGATACTGTATGCTATTCAGAATTCAAATTTGTCACCGTGCACTCACAATGTAACACTGCAGATTTGTGATCATGATTCATCTACTGTATGCTGAGTGTAAACTATGTCCTACGTTAAACTGTTTTTTTTTCTCATTTCAAGTACAAAGATATAACTACTGACACAAAACAAATAAAACATACCTTTCAAACACACAAACACAAACAAGCTTTCAAATGATGAATAGAAAAGCAATCAAAGAAAGTGCTTGTTATACACACAACATCAATTAGCCTAATGTATAATTCAACACTTTCTTTGAACTCTCTCTATTTTCATTCAGAGACCTTACAGATGTTTCAAGCCTTGTCAAGATTAATGAATGTACTGAATAAACATAACCAAGTAATCGGTCCCTGCTGGTTGGCAACTGAGAATAATGCATTGAAGTATTGATCACTTTAGGAATAAAAAAAACATCTTGGGATTCATCTGTGCTGTTTCTTTGTGATATTGACAGTCGGCCCGCTTCTGCACTGTAAACATTATCCATTTCAAAGCATGGGTGTGTCTGAGTGGAGTGGTGTCTAAACAGAATCCTCTCAAAAGCACACAAACAGCACATGCACACTCTGATCTCCATCTACAGTAGGTGAACAAATATACAGTAAAAACGTTGAATAAAAATAAACATAACCAATGTCCTTTTTCAGTAAAAAACAAACAAACAAAAAAAAAACAATATACTGGACTCTATACCAAACTTGTAATCCTTAATGATTTTGTATGCAGTATGGCTTTCTTCTGATTGACCTCTAATTGAGGTCGAGTCAAACTGCTGTCATACCAATGCTGTATCCTACTCCATGTGGTGGTTTTGCCAACATGGATGAGATAATGTTGCATGAATAGAAACAGGATCATGTGGCAGAGTAATTTGTCTCGCCTACATCAGTTGCAACTGAGTCCATTGTCGATTTATTGTATTGATTAATCAAACAATACAAAAAAACATGTTGGTTTTCACACGTGATGCTTCCAGTCAGTCTGGAGGTCTCATGAATTAGGTCCGGCAAACACTGTCTTTGTGAGAGCACTAAGTGGTTCATCTCCAGTATTCAGTATCCAAGCACACACGGCCGCACACACACACACACACTCTCGCGCTCTCGTCTGGGCAAACATGGTAAGATGACATGCAAGGACAATGCAGAGGCAACAGGTGGCATCCAATAAAAGGGTTCATTTTAAATGAACAAATAATTTTTCTGTAGCTACATTAGCAGACTACCCCCCCCCTCCCAAAAAAAAAAAAAAAAAAGAATGCTTGGTGCTCAGTAGACCAAGCTGTGGTGTTAATACTGAAAATAGACGTGAGTGAAACAAAAAGTGTGTCTCTTATGCTTAGAAACTGCTGCATTCTGAACAGCCACAACAGGCATATATACTATATGCATGTAGCTATGGCAACTAAATGGACAGCTGTCATGCAAGGGATAACAATGCAAACAGCATCAGGCACTTATGACTGCCCAGCTAAAAGGTCTTAGG
This sequence comes from Sardinella tawilis, assembly GCA_030264315.1. Taxonomy (NCBI): domain Eukaryota; kingdom Metazoa; phylum Chordata; class Actinopteri; order Clupeiformes; family Clupeidae; genus Sardinella; species Sardinella tawilis. The sequence continues at coordinate 5,377,968 of JASCQY010000068.1, forward strand.
GAAACACATGAGCCCAGAGACAAATCTCCCTCATAAAAGGCACGGCTGCGAAGCAGGTTTGTGAGCCAGTAACATAATGGTGTTTTGGTCAGCAGGTGCTCTACACTCCCTCTGACACCACAGCTAATGACAGGCAGACTAATTACAGAGAACTGTGGTTAACAGTTTACGTGCTCAATTTAATGGTCATATCCGCAGAAGTGCTAAGACTGCTACTCCTGTGGCAGAAGTTGAACAGACTCCTGAAGCTATTTCATAGTAGAGAGGTTAATGTGTTTCATTTATACAAAACTCCATTTTAGTCTCTTGCCATGTGGGTATTTCATACAGTAACACAAATTAGTGATTGTAGACTTAACACTTGGTCCTTGCTCTGCCTTCGAAAAACCTCTTTGGGTTTTTTTTTACTTAATGTCTACTTTCTATGTTTTTATAATGTGCTTCCTTCTATGTTCTTTATTCAAACAGCTGTTTTTTCATCCATATATTTATTAGTTTGCTAAACCAGTTGAACTTTTGGCTTGTAGCTATTTTGATTAATCAGAGCATGCCTCATCATTCCTTTTCTCTCCACTGCAGCTGAAATGGAGCTGATTTCCCCCTAACAGTCCCCAGTCCCCATCCGTTCGCTCGCTCACCCGCTCGCTCGCTCGCTCGGCACTGAGTGGCTTTGCAGATGGGTAGCCCACACAGGCCCTCTGATTCCTGTAATTTCATTGCTCTGGGCCTGTGCTGCGGGCTAATGGCACTGTTGCCATCTGTCATTACCAGCCCCAGCTCTGTGGTTATAGTGTCAGTCTCAGCCACTTGGCCCTGCAGTCCCTCACATTTGAGAGCCCCCTCTAGTCCCACCCGCCAGCCACCGGCACAAAGCGAGCTGTCAGGAGACAGGACAGCACCCACCGCAAAGGGACTGGGGATAATTAGACGGCAAGGGCTGGGTGCCGGGTCTGGCAAGGTGGCCAGAGTCAAAGGGCGCAAAGGGGGTGGGGGTTGGGGGTTTGGTTGGAGCCTGAGGTTTGGAGAGGGAGAGGGAGAAGGAGGAATTCAGACTGGCTGCTAGGACTCTGATGTGGTGATGGATTTAGCAACAGCTGAAGACTGGGACCCCAACGCTTGACAGATTAATTAAACCACTCAGAACCACAGCTCAGAGATTTGGTGACGTTCAGTGTATCCTGATTTCTTCTGTGGCAGGGAAGACAAAAAATGTTTGTTGGCTTGGAGAGCGGGTTGAGGGATCTGTGGACCATATTTTACCACCAGCAAGACCACCCTGCTGTGTCACGTAAAAACTTTTTCATGAGCATATGGGCTGGATTCATATTTACTTCAAATAGGCCCCAAATATGATAAAAAAAAAAATGAAGTAATATTCAGTTCAACTCAATCACAGCAAATACAAATCTCTCTAATACTTATCAGCATGTAAGATCATTTCCTCACTTTCTACTCAATCCTGACACAGTCCATAGGCTACTTTGCTGTTTAAGAATAAAACTATATTTTAGAAAATCATCACAGGGAGACCTCTAGTGGCCACCCAATGTAACAAGATCAATGACATCGGCTTATAAACATGTTATAAGAGACATATTTTCACAAAGTTTATTAAGTAATTGTCAGGTCTTACAATTTGATATCTATTCTATTGATCTCTAGGCTATCTTGTTGAATTTTTTATCTTATAGGCCTATACACAAATTGTGTAGCCTACTTTATGGCAGTAGGCCATAGGCCATTTTAAATTATGAGACTATTATATTTAGAAATGTAAAATCAAATAGACTTTTCCTGCATTTTAGAAGTAATCAGAAACTTTTATCAAGACAAAATGAGTAGTTTGTTGTAGCCTACGGATAAAAGCTGCGCCTTACGACTTGTAAACACGGGGTGGCGCTAGTGCGCTGTAACCGAATTTGGTTATTACCCTGCTTCTCATTTTCACATCAAACAGCTGCCACAAAGGCCCTGGAGAAATTCACCCTACGTTGTTGTCATGGCGTTAATATACACAAAATGTAGCCTATAATATTAAAATTGGATAACCGCAAATACGCCTTCATATAGGCCCACAACAGGTGGCAGTCAGATAATTATTTGACATTCAACAAACTCCGTTCGCCAGACCAAAAATAGCCTACTTTAACTGTTGCCTTTATATTTGAATCCGCTGTAGGAAAGCAGAAGACGTTCATTCATTGGCATAACCAGGTTGTGTTTATGTCCAGAAGTTCATAGAGTTGAATGTTTCACCATTAACCTGTTAGCCCCTGATGAAGTGTTGTCTACAAAGGCGGGGCAATGCGTTTACACGCAGCTGCGCTCAGGGGCGCGCGCATACAGCTATTCTGTATTGCTTGAAGTTGGAGTAAGCAGAGGGTCGGGATTCACTTGCGTTGACCTAGGTAGACTCATAGTGGATACATATTTTTTTTTCACACAACATAAAATCTTACAGGGTTTAGCCTTATTCTGTATTGGTTTACACTACACGAAGTTTTGGATCTGCTACTCGGAATAAAATCATGGAACTTAAACCAGCGTGGAAACTAGGACTACCTTGAAATCTGGTTGCAGTCGTTCAATGAATTTTCCTCTCCATCGTAGGAGAGTGCTGCGTATAGGCTACTCACGCAGACGGGATACCGCAGAAGTCTCTGAGAGGAATTACACCTCCAGTAGGAAAAAAACGTCTGCTGTCCACAGAATTTGGTGGTCCCTCTCCAGGAAACGAGAGTAAACAAATTACACCAGGGTGTTTACAGAATAAACAATAAACCCAGGGTAGAAAATGGAGACGGTCATGGAGAGAGAATGCAGTGCGCTTGGAGGACTTTTCCAAACAGTCATTGGCGACATGAAGGTAATACAATACTAAATATTAATGTATGCCATTATAGTACTTGGTACTTGCTTTAATCGGAATAATGTGTAAATTACTATCACTACAGCCTGCGCTGTGACTTGGTTAGATAGATAGCGATGTGGTGCATACACAGGGGCACTGTGGTTAACGTAAAACCCCACGTCTTTGACTGTGGGCGAAATGAATGACAAAGCGTTTACGATGTCTTTGTCATAATATGGCATTGAACTGTGGCTTGGTTATAGCCTACTGTCTTGTGTCTTATGTGACGTGATTTGGACAATGCCCCGGAATGAGTGGGCAAGGTTGGCCTACCTATGTCAATTATCTGCTATTCTGAGCATGGTCTAGTTCCTGCTATGACGCTTATATGGAGGACATTGATAGGAGTGGTTGACAACAGTGCAAAGATCTGATAAGATATAAGATGCTAGAATGAGCCTTGTAAAATTACTAATTAAAGAGACGGTGTTATCCACTCAAGAACAACCGATGTCAACGTCTCTGCCTTATCTTGTGTGTGGCAGAAGATCGTTTTTTTTTTTTGCTCCTGCTGTTCACGCTATGGACTATTACGCACACGAAGTATGACGGCCAAAAGTATTTGTTTATGTTTTGACTCCTTCAGCGACTGAAACTTGCAGGCACTGTGCACTGCAAAACTGAAGGTTTAATTTTACTTTGATGCTGAATGGAAAATACTCCTCAGATATGATCAGAAGAAAGCGCCACAATTGGTTTGTTCACATTGCTACGCCTCCATTCACAGCCGCGTTCACACCTGTTCCAGATTATGGAATGCGGGAAGAGGCAGGTGACCTCAAAGGCCAGAGGGGTTAGCCGTAGCATTAGTGGGGCCAAGCGTAGCATTGGGCCGCCTTTTGGGGGGAGGATGGTCAGATCTGTCTGACGAGAGAAATTACCTAAATCCACATCCCCATCCTTCATACTAATCTTTATATATCTTTCAAAAGTTTGTCTTATGTTTGATGTAGGCCTACATCTGTTGTGTGTGAAGCCAATTCTGGTGTAATTGTGGTTAGAAAATAGGTTTTCCTTCAGGAAGACACAGTTGTGTTATATTTGGAGTTGAGAATATTGATCCAACCTGTAGTTATCTAATTATTGCTGTTGGTAACCATTAATACAAGAAGACCTATTAAAGAACATCTGAAGATGGTGCAACTGTGCCAATAGCCTAGTTTTAGGCTTGATTCTGGCAATTGGACCACTGTATAGGGGCATGTTTCCAGTTATTTATTCTGAAGGATTCCCCCTATCAATTCTGCATACTTATCATATCTATAGATATTACTAATCACTAACTCCTGTAGTCTTCCCAGTAACTCCTTCAGTGTTTTGAGGATAAATGTAGTTTGGATTTAGATTCACACATCAGGGGGATAAACATCAGTTCCATCTGCAGCTGGTCTCAATTCAAAAGGCTTATGCCTGAAGCAACCCTGTTAATGAACTGGGCTCTGTTACTTGGTACTTGTCATAACTGACAGCACTGTTGGCTTGAATGTTAGTGTAATCTGTAAGCACCTGAATAATCTTGTATTGTGTGGCAAGGGATTTTCCACAAGAGAGATGTTAGAGAGTATGAATGAAGAGAGAGAGAGAAGTGGGATAGAGAGATTTTGTGGGTATTGGCTAATCAGTATTTTTTTGGTTAAATTGAATCTGTGTGTGTGTGTGTGTGTGTGTGTGAGAGAGAGAGAGAGAGAGAGTTTGCATATGTATCGTGCACCTATTAATAAATGATGAATACTCAGTTCACATTGCTCCATTGTGTGAACAGATGTATTCTCATTCATTAGTGTAACTCAAGCCTCCCATGTAATATAGACATTTTTCCATAGGCTGCAAAAGCAGCCCCCCCCCCCCAAACCACCACCAACTGAATTGAATGAATAGGCTGGATCAATTACAATCTTATTACTGCGAGACATACTTAACTTCACCCGCTGCCAAGATTAGCTTTCAATTTCTTAAAATACTCTCACACATGGCCTCCAGCCCTATGGCAGCATCTGTATTATTAAAATCCCTCATTCAGGGGGTAGGCTCATCTCCACTGGCTGTGTCTCACCAACTTTCCTCCCACCCAACACTCCACCCTCCATCCTCCACACCCGCCTGTCTCTAAATGCATTTTAGACTGGCTGGAGGTTTAAAGTTAATGTGATTGCGTGTATTTCATGCACTTTGTCTTATTAGTCAGAATAACTCTTCATCTGAATATTCCCCCGTAATCGCCCCAGCCACAGTAATCCTCTCTCTGGGGGGTGTCAGGGGATGGAATTACGAAGGGAAAGCCTCGGCCCTCCAAAACGCCACGCTTCCAGGAAAACCCACACAGCCATTACCAGTGTGACAGCTTTATTGCCCTGTGCCACAGGCCGCCCCACAGCAAGCCAGCGCCGGCGAGGCACATGTGCATCTGTGCTGCTCACACAGAGAGGCGCATCGAACGCCTAACAGGCTTCCACCACACAGAAAGAGAGAGATGGATGGGAGATAGAGAGAGAAAGAGAGATAGATTGTGTTCTGGATGGTTGTTTGTAGGAGTAATGCAACGCACAGCATGTTCTGATTTGTCTGAATGGGTGATGTGGTTTGTGTGTGTGATGTGTGTGTGTTTGTGTGCGTGTTTTTGAGTGTGTGTTTGTTTTGTGGTGTGTGCCTGTATGTTTGTGCTTGTGTGTGTGTGTGTTTGTGTGTGTGTGTTTTAGTGTCTGCTTGTTTTGTGGTGTGTGTGTGTGTGTGTGCGTGTGTGTTTGTGCTTGTGTGTGTGTGTGTTTGTGCTTTTGTGTGTGTTTGTGTGTGTGTGTGTGTGTGAGGAGAGTGCATGCTAACGGAGCTGCTGCTAGGGAGATCGAACTGCAGCGTCATCTTCCCCGCGCCACAGCCCTTTTCCGAACGTTGTCACGGCAACAGTTGTAGGGCACCACACAATATGAGAGAGAAATAAAAACACAGCCTGGGTTGATTGGGGGGTTGGGCGCAAGCAGGTGCTGAGATGTCAGCCATCAAACTCCTACTACTGCTGCAGAGAGAAGGACTGCTGGGTGATCTCTCTGTGTTTGTGTTGGGGGGTGGGGGGTGCTACAGAAAATAGCGACAGTTAATGAAGGTAATTTTATATCTGACAAAAGGAGGTGTCAGCATCAAAGATGAGAACACACCTACAGTACGTCCCTAACAATGAGCAGACGACACATGGAGATGGCCACGGGTTAGCCTACCCTTTTGTCATCGTGAGATAATGAGACAGAGAGAGAGACATCAAAACAAGAGGAATGGAATCTTGAACTGACCACATGTTCCACATGAATTGGTTCATCTGTTCCTGTCTCTTTGCATCAGATAGGCCAGGACTCCCCAGGTCATGGGGGATAAGGTCAGCCTCAGTTGACCCCTGTGGTATCTAGGCTAGCCAGCTGTGGTGTGGGCGCGCTGGTTTCTGACCCCAGCCTGCACCGCGTCACGGACAGATGCTCGGCCCCGACCGCAGAGATGCACCGCAGAAGGCGGAACGCAACCCAGCCAGCTCCCTGTCCTTCCTGCCCACTGCCTTCTAGTTTATACATTCTGCCCCACTTTTTCCTTAAAGATGGAGGGATGAAAGAGAGGGAGGGTGGCAGAAGGGAAAAGAGAGAGAGAGAGTGAGGGAGATGTAGGGGAAAGGAGAGAGAGCATGGCAGAAAAAAATGAGAAGGAGATGAATGAGAGAAGGAAAAAAAGAGAGAATGATAAAAGAGGAGAGAGTGTAAAGGAGATGGAGAGAGAAAAAGAGAGAAGGAAAGAGAGAATGAGAGAGAGGGAGAGGCCATCCAGTTCAAAGCCAGGAAGACAGCGTAACATAACCAAGGGTGTAGTTAGCCGTAAATGGGGTCTCATCGTGCTCTCAGTGTCCACCATGTTTGTGTTCCGTCCAGATTAATGAGTCTGAGAGGCCCATCCTCCTCTTCCTCCTCTTCCTCCTCCTCCTCCTCCTCCTCCTCCTCCAGCTCAGCATCCGCTTAACTGTACACAGTTTCTTCCGTGCCAGTTTTTTGTACGTGCTTTTGTCCTCCATTTTACGCAGTCCCAAAAGTCAAGCTTATCCCTTGATGTGCGCTCTGGCTGGGTTCGTTTGATCCCCATCTCTCTGCTGCTGCACAGCCTCCGCCAGAGAGACTGGAGAAATCTGGCATCTCGCAGAGGGAGTGATAGATTTGCATCAGGGTGGCTGCCTGTTGTCTTTTATCTCTGTGTGCTTGTGTGTGTCCTTGTGCATGTGTGTGTGTGTGCGTGCGTGCGTGTGTGTGTGTGCGTGTGTGTGTGTGTGTGTGTCTCAAATGCCTTCTTACTGTACTGTATGTGCTCTGTGTGTGTGTGTTTATCACTCTGTGTCCTTGCATGTGTATTCACCATGTTCTGTTTGGGTGTATGTGTGTGTGTGTGTGTGTGTATGGTTGTGTACTGTATGTATGTGTGTGTTCATGAGTGTTTTTTTTTTCACTCTTCTCTCAAATGCCTTCTCTGTGTTTTTTATCTCCCCAGAGCAGCTATCCTGTGTGGGAGGACTTCATCAGCAAAGCTGGCAAACTGCAGTCCCAGCTCAGGTGAGACGTGTACCAACAGCACACATGGACCCCCCCCCCCTTCCCTCCAGCCCCCCTCTCCCCTCCTCACCTACCCAGTCTCCCCAGGCCTGGAGTCTTAGATTTCATCTCCCCTTGCCTTGGCCTCACTGACGAGGCTGGTTACCAGCCCCTGTGGGAGAAAGCAAGCGGCCAAGGCGTGGCCCCTTTGGCCCTCGCCCTTCGGTGCGTCTTTGGATCGCCGGTGTTTGGCACCGTGCTCACAGGTTCTGCCAAGGCACGGCTGAAGGTCACCAGAGAGCTCTGCGGAAGACACCAACGAGGAAGAAGGCAGGAAGGAAGGAAGGATCAGAAAGGGAGGAAAAAAACACAGACACACACACACGCACACACACAGAGAGAGCAGGCAACCCAAAACTCAATTAACCTTTCATCAGGCGAGATTAATGATCAAATCATAAACTCATTATCTCAGCGAAGGAGACTGGCACTGTGTGGCAGGTGATCTATTCTGGGCCAGAGGTTGCGATGGTTTAACCCGCTCCCAACTCCGGATTCCTGTGCCTCTCAAAGCTGCCAGTCTTGTCTTCTTCTTCACCCTATGGGCCAGTTCCACAGAGTGGGGAGCAAGGGTTATTAGGGGGGCACAGAGGGGGCCCCCCGAAAGTTTAAGTCTATTCATATGCATGTGGGCCACCCCTGAGTCTCGTGTTCCCCTTTTCGACGGAGGTGTCAGTCTCCTTAGCAAGCCCCGACACAGAACAGAAGACGAGTGCAAAGTGAAAGAGAAGATGCAAATTGCCAGGAGCTGTGTGTGTCTTCACGCTCACACAAGTTGTGATAATTGTCTCCTCTGTGAAGGCGTTGCGGCATATAGGATGAGGTGTCGACTACACACACACACACACACACACATACACATGCACACGCACAAGCACGCACACACACACATGCTCTCTACCCAGAAAATTGAGGCCGGATCTTTTTTTGGGATGCCTTCCGAGTCAGCAGAGCTAAAAGCGCACCTTTGAGAAAATGTGATGTTTGTCTTAAAATAGCCAAGAGCGTGTGGTTTAGCTGCACACATCTAATTTGGCTGGAAGACAAGGCAAGGGACAAAGACACACACACACAAACAGAGACACACACATACACGCACAGACACACACTCTCACACTTATACAAAACAACACATTTTTCTACATCACACCATTCCTGGCCGTCCCCGTCTGATTTGTATTTGCTGACCTGTAATGAACCCCTAACTCATAACACGCCATCCCACAGGACCCCAGCTGAGCAGGTTAAGTTCTGCCTGCTGGGCCGGGCCCCATTTGGCTGATTTTAGAGCCACAAGGGCAGACTTGTTATGGAAGAGGATTTTTAATCCAGCTGAGGCCAACCTTGCAAATGAGGGTTAAGGTGACATTTTAGGCATAATCCCAATTTTATCACATTTTTAGTGCAGAGGATTATATTTTTTGTCTTTCTGCCCCAAGTTTGCCCTAAAATTAACAAGTCCTCAAATAAAAGAAGTGTGGAAATATTTGCCCCAAGAAAATGTTTCACATCATTTGTTGTTTGTATGTTGGATGTACAGGACAACAGTGGTTGCTGTGGCTGCCTTCCTCGATGCCTTCCAGAAAGTGGCCGACCTGGCAACTGGTAGCCGTGGTAAGCCCTTTTATTTAACTAACCACCCCAAATCTTATCGGGGATCTCTACTTAGCTTGTAGCGACTCTTTCCATCGTTAATTCCATTGGGAGGAAAAATGCCGGGCTTGGTTCAGATTGAACACATACTCCATGATACGCCAGCAAAAAGATATTTATGGATTTATATCTATTCACCACAAAGTGTAAGATAAAGTATGGTCAAAACAGTGTGAAAAGCCGGCTGCATTTTCCATCGACCAACACTAAACTCAGGGCTGTGGTTAAATGTCCATTAAACTATGATGTCACCACGACAATGGGCAACACAATGTAAAACATAAACTGAATGTTAATTTCTATCCTTATTTCTTCATTCAATTACTTAAAAACTTTCATTTTTCAAAATCAAAATATTGTCTTTCTCAAAAACCAGAAAATATCAAAACAGCTCCTATCCCTTCTCCTCTTTTCCCACTCCCCCATCCCCACCCTGGCTAATCCCACTCTTTAGTTTCTTTTCCACATGATCAAAGGGGTCCGTACGACAGATGTGTCAAACTCACCTTACCCCCATCCCCCACTCCACTCCCACTTCCAAAGTGTGTGTTTGTGAGTCACTTTAAAAAAAAACCTCACCCAGCTGCAAAGTCAGTCACCTTGCAGGGCCCTGATGCTTTAATGCAGAGCTCTGGAGTGATGGCGGTTCGGGAAGGTCACCGGCAAGCACAGGCTGAGTCACTGTCAACACCCTCTTCTAGGTGACAGGGCTACCCTGCTGTTGCTAATGCCTCCCTTTCCGCTCTCTGAGCAAAAAAGAAAAAAAAACCCGACTGACTGTCTGACTGAGAAAAAGAGGCACAGACTGAGAAATAAAGGGCTTTCGGTAACAGAGAGGTGGAGGAAGAGTCACTGTCTGACAGCACAATGTGGAAGAAAGCAAACAAATGACATTTAGCGTCTTGACTAGCAGTCACCTCCTCCTGAGTCACCCTCCACCCCCCCCGCCCCCCCCCCTCCCTTCATGGCCGCCCGGAGGGCTTTGGCCCCCATGTGTGGGGCGAGGTGGATGCACAGACAGCTGGCACAGGGGAGGCTTAACTGCGTGTGTGCCCATGGGCATGTGTCTCTGCATGTGCCTGCCTGTGTGCGTGCGTGCGGGTGTCCCACAATGCTGTGTACAGCAGTGCAGTACATGCGTCAGGCCTGGTGTCTGTACTGTAGGTAATCAGCGTGTGTAGCACTAGGAGTAATCTCTTTTTGTAAAGCCCTATTTGAAAAAAAAAGGATTCTATTCATAGATGACTGGAGAGCTAACATGTGTCTGACAGAGTGATAACATCAGCAGGGTGGGCCGGGGTGGAGCCTGTGTGTGTGTGTGTATGTGTGTGTATGTG
>JASCQY010000068.1:5423867-5439290 GCA_030264315.1 Sardinella tawilis
GGCTTTTTCAGAAGGATGCCAATGGTCCAAACACCACTCAGGGATCTGCAAAACAAAACAAAACATAAACACAAAACCAAAACCTGCAACATACTCGATTACATATTTAAGAAAGGCAAAGCAGGTAACATGCGATAACATTACCTTATAACACTCATATCTCTCATAGGAAGTTCCTCCAGGAGAGTCAGGGAAGAGGTAGGGCTGAGGGTGTTGATTAGCCCAGAATTCCTCCTCTCCGGCTTTAAGCATCATCGTGGCTTTGGCCATATCTTTCTCACTTTTGTTATCATCAAATCGTGCCCTCAGCAGACAAGCGTAGAACCGATATTTATCTCTAAAACAAGGGACATGTACACACTGTTAGAGGACATGATGCTAGCGCTCATTCTGCTCATTATGCCAACATACAAAACCAACGTACACATAGCTCTAATTGTAGCTTCTGTTTACTGAAGCGGCTAATTTAGCTACTATCATAACTGATAAGTACACCAACAAAATCAGCTTTTAATTATTACTCGGCCTGCGTTACAGGGATGAAATATGCAGGATTCAAATATAGGGTAAAAGTGGGCTAACAGTTCAAGATGAAATCAAGTTCTGTGACCCATTTGCCTCTTGCCTGCAAATCGTGGCTACAAACGTTAGCTTTCCAAGCTAGCACGCTAGCAAATGTCCCCAGTACATGCTATTTAGACGGACGTTTTTTCTGGACGTTAATGAAACTCGTTACTCACCTAAATACACACCATGATTCAAGATGCCTTAGAGACTTTTTATAAAGTCGCAGCACCTTTTGTTGGTGAGTTAGGTACGCAGCCATAGCTTCTGTCCCCTGTCACCTTCTCGACGACGAGAGAACAGCATTCTGGGATAATGGAGGAGGTTTGTAAGTAACTCGCTGTGTATGTAGTAGGCACGCACAATAAAACGTCCTCTTAAATCCTTGTAGATTGCTCTATTAGACCTGTCATCATATCATCAGTGTAATGATACAGACATAGTTCCAATATAGTAATGAACTAAGTTTTATATATAATTTAAAGAAACAGGAGCTTCAGTTAGAAGAAACCGCACATCTACTATGATATTTACGACTTTATGGGAATTATGGGAGTTGTCAAACTTGCATTTGGATTTTGTTACTCCAGCTTTGCCAAAATTAACGCTACCACCACTATCATGGCACGTGTCAAATTCATTGGTAAGTAAGGTGGCATTTGCATCTGATGTTGAACTCGTTTATGAAACAGTTGTCCACAAAATCGTGTTTGCAAGCTTATAGAATAGATTTGCAGTCTGGTTACTGAATTGTTTTGGCAGCTAATGTTAGCTCGACATCATACCTTCTTCGTACTTCTTACCCTTCATAACTATAACACATGGGCAAATTGAGAGTTTTGTCTTCATATCTTCTACAGATATCGGAATAAATTTGACAGACCCAATGTTTAGGGGAATCTACCGAGGAAATCAGAAACATGAAGGTAATGCTGCTTGTCGTTACTGTATATTCTGCAGCATCATATTGTGAAACTTTGGATCACACTAATTCGCTGGTTATGTTTTGCAGATGACTTTGACCAGATTATCGACAGAGCAACTGGTGTAGGAGTTATGAAGGTAATTCCCAGGGAACTTAAATGTAAATTTCGACAAATACCGAAAAGCTAATGTAGGCAATGGTCTTTTTGTTCAGTTCATGATTACAGGAGGAAACCTGGAGGACAGTAAAGAGGCTCTCAAGCTTGCTGAGTCAAGAGGTTTGATACAGGCTAGTTGTATCATCAACAGTTCTTCTGCACAGATAATTAAATACCTCTGTTTCACACAGTGTGTCTTGAATGTTGCCAATTCACCAAGTATCAAATCTCTCATCTTTTGATCAGATGAATTTTACAGTACTGTAGGCTGTCATCCAACGCGTTGTAGCGAGTTTGAGAAGAGTGACCCCGATCAGTACTTTGGATCACTGAGAGATTTAGCAGTAACAAACAAAAGTAAAGTGGTAGCTATTGGAGAATGTGGCCTTGGTGAGTATCTATCTGGACCACTACACCTGCTGTCCCATTACTATACTGTACCTGGGTTTTGAATATTTGCTACATATCGGTATGCACAGTATGGACTGCGAACTATATGTTGTTTCTTGTTTGTTTGTTTTGTTTGTTTGATGGTTCTTTAATTCTCCAAACTGCAGATTTTGACAGGCTGGAATTTTGCCCAAAAGAAACACAACTTAAGTGAGCTATGATTTTCTAAGCACACACAACTACATTAATGTATTCATTAACAGGTATGCCAGATTTAAATGCCTTATTCTCCCATTTTTGCAGATATTTCGAGAAGCAGTTTGATTTGGCTGAAGAAACTAAACTACCCATGTTTCTCCACTGTAGAAACTCGCATAAGGAATTTCTCGGTCTGTTCTTACTAGTGTACTACTCCAGAGACACTCTTTCTGATTTTGGATGGGTACAGAGTGTTGACCTACACTTCCTGTATTTACAGAAATCATGAAACGAAACAGGGACAGATGCATTGGAGGTGTGGTAAGAAAAATATTAGCACTTCGTTTCAATGCTGAATACTTTTACGTGTCTTTTATGCTAAGACACTATGTTGTTTTTTCACAACTGAAGGTGCATTCTTTTGATGGGACCAAGGAAGATGCAGCTGCACTCATAGACCTGGATTTATACATCGGCATTAATGGCTGGTGAGATATTATGTCCTGCTTTTATTGATGGCTTGCTTGATTGTAGCCATTAGGTTGCCCTAAAGCTGTATGCAATGTCTATTTCAGCTCTCTGAAAACAGAAGCAAATGTTGAAGCCATGAAGTCCATCCCCTCTGAACGGCTTATGATCGAAACAGGTTTCTACTTTCATTTTGTTATATTACATTCACCTTGAAGGGGATATGATCACCAGAATCAATAGAGATCGCAGATATGCAGATCATTTGAAAAGCATTCCACTAACTTTTCAGTGTTAACTAAAATGTTATTTTTAATCCCATTCATTTTGCTTCACATTAGGTGCAAAACTAAACAGCAATAAAATTACTTTAAGTGGTATGGATACCTTGATTCTGAAATGGCATACTACCGTACTACTTCCTGCATAAGTCATGGGAGATAACAATACCATTTTGTAGGAAGAGGATGTGTGCTTGTTTGACTTGGGTTCTTGTTTGACTGAGGGCTCTGTTTTGTAAAGTTAGTACAGTAGTAAAATGACAACAAAAAGACAACAAAAAGAAACATCTGCCAATGGTTTGCCTCAGGCTTCACACAATGGGCGTAAATAGTACAGCAGTATATCATTCAAGAAACAGCCTTTACCTTAGGCAACTGTGCCCTGAAACCCTATTGTGAGTGACGTATTTGCACAGTTGTCTTTGGCACCATGACATCATTTCATACAGTGCATAAACAATCTTTGAGGCAGTGTTTTCTACAATACATATACTTGCTATGCTAGATAGAGGTACCTGAGAGTCCCGACAAATCTTACTGTTCCACTTGTAGTCTGTTTGAAGGATGTCACCCCTACTGTCACTGTTGTTCCATGTATTTCAATACATAGGGCTGCTGATTTTAATCTGTTTGATATCCATTTTGAGGCACCATTGGGAAGATCAGACACAAGATACTGTCCACATGGATGTTTGTGAAATTATTTAAAGAGTAATGGTAACATTTCCTTCTTGCAGATGCACCATGGTGTGGGGTGAAAAACACACATGCGGGTGCAAAGCACATCAAAACTACATTTCCTACAAAGAAAAAATGGGAAGCTGGACATTGCCTTAAGGACCGTAATGAGCCATGCCATATAATGTAAGTGGAATATCAGTTTGTTTAAAAAAATGTAGATAATGCTCAGTTGCAGAAATTAACTCAAGCATGTTGCTGTAATACTAAATGGTTTTGTGTCCTGAGCCAGGCTTATGCCATTTGTTTTGAATTTGTACACTACATCTTATTCCATTTCTTTTACAGACAAGTTTTAGAGGTCATGGCTGCAGCAAGGAATGAGGACCCGGTGGAGCTGGCTAATACACTTTATAACAACACAATGAAAGTCTTCTTTACAGGGAGCAGCTAATTAAGCTCAAAATCTGTGTAGTTTAATTCAGTAACAATCATGAATCAAATTTGTTCTTTTCAGTTTATTACCAAGTAAGAGCATTCTTCTGAAGTACGTAACTGAAATAAACATTGTGCCATATGATGGTATTTTATGAGTAAGTCTGTCTTGGTTTTGGTTGTGGTTTTATTAAAGAACATTGGGAGAACAACATTACAAACTACAGACCATGCACAGGACCATCTGTCAGGCCCCTGAGAAACCTCTTCAATCCACTTTCCATTACTGCATGCTGACAGCAAAGATACTTTCGAAACAGCTGATGGCATCCTAATGCTGACAACCAAAGTGTGGATAAAAATAAGTTTAATCCTGTTATTGAAAGATAACATTTCCCATGCACAAGTCCACGAGAGAACAATTACATTTCTTTGCACCTCTGGTCAGAACTACATGTTTTGTGAAATGCAAAGTCACAGCTTTCTGCTAGCAAAGTGCATACAAAGGTGCATGTCAAAGGTTGCATGGCCACACCTTACGACGTCACGTAGAATTCAAAAGGTCTACTTACTTCCGCGTTCTTCGCATAGCAACAGGAGGAAAGCGAAGATGGCGGACCGTGGGGATCCGGTAAAATAACGTGTCCGAAGTACTTACAAGCGACGCTTTCTAGAAAACCTAAGTTATTGGAATATCCTTATCGGAGGACGAAGTCCCTTTGGGACACCGGCTTGTGCCATGGCGTCAACTAACGTCCGAATCGGTCAACAGGCCTTGGCCGTACTGGATGTGGCACTCCGTGTTCCGTGCATCTTTATTATCGACGCCATTTTTAATTCTGACTATGATCCTGGAACTGGATGGGCCGGGACAGCTGGGAGGGTTTTAATACGAGTTTTTGGTAAGCAACTAAGATGTCAGTTAAATTAAACTATTGACTAGTTATGTCAAACTAACTATCGGAGGCTAACTGACAGTGTTATTCTTCCTGCGCTAGGTGGTGGCTAACGTTAGCTACTAGCAGTAGCCACCTGTCAAAATGAGCTTCGGCCTTCACTCCCTCTAAAGCCGATTTGCTAGCGATAACAACCTTGGCCCTTGTTTTCTGGGCTAATTAAAACCAGTTTTCCTCTCAGCAGGCCAGGCTATTATGTTGTTGGAAAGCAATGCCGGTAAATTTAGTCAGTGAACTAAAACCTTTGGTGGGAATGTTTTGATAAGTAGCTACCCTGCTAATCAACTTGTATAACTAAAAGTATCAACGTTAGCCAACCAGATAACGTTATTGACAGGTCACAATCCGCGAAGTTATCTGTAGGTTACAGGTACGCTCTTTACTACAGAGGTCTTGGAATATGACTACTTTCAAGATTGAAATAGCAAATTATAATGAAGCTTTGCAAACAATGATTATTGTAATAAGTTATTATAGGTAAACTTGAAAATTCGCCATGATGTTTCCCCCCCTAAAGTTAAGGGTATGCATTGTGAAGATTTTACGTTATGTAAATAAATAACGTTAAAAATGTAAATAAGTCACAATAAGCTACGTACTAAATGTATAATAAGAATATATGCAAATATACTGTAGGTAGACTATTAGGTAGAAAAAAATTGTAGGTATGAATCTGTTTTTCTAACATACTGTTATAACTTGTACATTTATATCTGCTTCCCCCCAGGTATTTTGGTATCAAGTGTGGTGCTGGTCCTGTCTCAGAAGGCTCTGTTCAAGTTTTATACACTGTTCGTTGCCGTGCTGCTGGGCGCCGTGGCTGTGATGATCAACTACTACGCCACATCACACATAGACTTCTACAGTGCCTACTACAAAGCAGCATTGGGCTTCCGGCTGCTACCACGCAATGGCCCGACGCTATGGCTGGGCATGGCGGTTGTACAGTTGTTCTTCGGCTTTGGCTATGTGGTGCTGCTCAACATCCAATCCATGTTTGCCGCGCTAGTGTTTCTGGACATTATGATCCCACTGTGGGGCCTGATCATCGAGCTGCCGGTGGACGTGCGGCAACTGGTTGCGGTGGCCTCCGGCTTCCTGCTGGCGCTGAACACGGCTGCGTGCCTGCTGCTCAAGCTCAAGTGGTTCTACTACTCGTGCCGCTACGTCTACTTGCTGCTGCGCCACATGTACCGCATCTACGGCGTGCAGCTGCTGTTGGAGGACACCTGGAAGCGGATCCGCTTCCCCGATGTGCTGCGGGTCTTTTGGCTGACCCGCATGAGCGCCCAGGCGGTCATCCTGGTCTACGTGGTCAAGGTGGTGCGTCATGAGAGCGGCCAGCAGGCCACGCTGACGTGGGACGTGTGCTGGGACCTCTTCAGTAACCTGATCATCAGCGGCTGCGACTCCACGCTCACCGTGCTGGGCATGAGCGCCGTCATCTCCTCGGTGGCACACTACCTGGGCCTGAGCATCCTAGCTTTCATCGGCTCCACCGAGGAAGAGGACAAGCGGCTGGGCTTCGTGGCGCCTGTGCTCTTCTTCATCCTGGCTCTGCAGACAGGCCTGAGCGGGCTGCTCCCCGAGGAGCGCCTGGTGCGTCTCAGCCGCAACATGTGTCTGCTGCTGACGGCCATCCTGCACTTCATCCACGGCATGACGGATCCCGTGCTCATGTCGCTCAGTGCCTCGCACGTGCTGTCCGTGCGGCGCCACCTGCCCGTCCTGCTGGTGTCCCTGGCGCTCTTTGTCCTTCCCGTGGCCCTCAGTTACGCCCTGTGGCACCACTACGCCCTCAATACGTGGTTGTTTGCCGTGACAGCCTTCTGTGTCGAGCTGTGCCTCAAGGTAGTGGTGTCGCTGACGGTCTACACGCTCTTCATGATCGACGGCTACCACAACGTCCTTTGGGAGCGCCTGGATGACTACGTCTACTATGTGCGCTCCACAGGGAATGTCATCGAATTCGTCTTTGGCGTCATCATGTTTGGCAATGGCGCTTATACTATGATGTTTGAGTCGGGGAGCAAGATCCGTGCCTGCATGATGTGCTTGCACGCCTACTTCAACATCTACCTGCAAGCCAAGAACGGCTGGAAGACCTTTATCAATCGCCGCACCGCTGTCAAAAAGATCAACTCCCTGCCAGAGGTCAAGGGAGCCCAGCTACGCGATATTGAGGACGTGTGCGCCATCTGCTACCAGGAGTTCGCCACCTCGGCACGCATTACGCCCTGCCACCATTACTTCCATGCGCTTTGCTTGCGCAAGTGGCTCTACATACAGGACACCTGCCCCATGTGCCACCAGAAAGTCTACATTGAGGACGAGACGCGAGACAGGGCGGCCTTCTCCAACAACAATGGTTACGCAGCCCCCGGGGGAGACCCTGACGAGTTTGCAGACCCAGACAGGGCAGAGGGGGCCGCTGCTGCTGCAGGTGGAGCAGAGCCTGACAATGAGCTGCTTGAAGACAATGACAGTATAGAATACGACGAAGACGAGTGGGGGACACTAAACGGAGGCACACCCATAGAGGAGGACTATATTAATGATGACACAGATTCCAATGGCGACTGATTTATGAAAAGTAGTAGGCTAAGAAAAATATATTTTAAATATATATATTTAAGTTATACCATCTAATTTTGTCAACATCAGGGATGTCATTTGTCTCCTTTTAGTTTTTTTTTTTTTTTTAATGTGTTTGTTTCTCAAAGGGCTTGTGGAGGTTTATGGTGTGAGTGCCTATACAAGGTGGGTGGAGGTTTTGAGTTCAACGAGAGACGCACATTCCTTTTCTACTTCTTCCTCCTCCTCTTAGGGATGCCATGGGGGTTTGTGTGTGTGTGTGCATGTGTGCGTGTTTGTTTGATTGTTTGTGTGTGCTTTGAGTCGTACGACTCAAAGGGAGGTGGAGAACAACAACAGAATGAGAGGTCTGATTAAATGTGACATGCTACTGTAATCACTGATATACCTCTGTCATTACTACTGGTCTCTTGTGTGACCTTGCTTAAATCTGTGTACGTTGTTGTACATGAAATTAAAAAAAGTACTCTTGCCCATACAAAAGAGGAGGCTGTATTCGATGGGTCTTATTGAAAAGCCATTGGACTTTTGGTTGGTTGGTTGGTTGGTGTGAGCGAAACTGCAGCCTCCATGCTGCTTCGTTTAGGTCAGACCATATCTGTGTTAAGGCATCAATCTCTGCATTTCGACCGGACAGTTCCATTAGTGATAGGTTGAAGGCAGCAACTGCTTTTGGTATCCGATGTTTCTTTTGCAATTGTTCATTTTTAGTTTCCAGTGAGAATTTGGCACATTGGCTGATTGAGGGGAGAGAGCTAGATGTGCAAGATGCTATTTAAAAATAATTTAATGCAACAGGCAGAGCAACTGGTGAAAAATATGTGAGTGTTGATTTAGGTTATTCTAATCGGGAAGTGAAAATTGATTTATTCTGTGGAATAGTTGTGGTTTCACTTCCTGTAAATGATGAAGGAATTTTATGATTCACTTTTTTTTTTGCTTTTGAAAAGGTGCAAATGTTAATTTTGCATTTTGCTTTAAAGGTATTGTAAATAAAAAAAGAATCTTTAATAGTGATCTGGTTGTGTTTTGTAGTTCCTTTTATAGGTGTCTGCAGTAGTTTTTTTTTTCCCCAACAAAACTAAATCTATCGACCATCATTCTTGCCTTCCATTAAAACTGTTTTCCAAATGGTACTGTACATTATATAGTTCAAAAACTAAAAATGAACAATTTCACCCAATAAATTGAAGGGAACAATAAGGTACACATATTTGGAGATATCGCTCTTTTCAAAGGGTGGTTATTAGCGTGGATGTTCTTGGACATTTCCTTAGACTTCATGTTTCACCTTAAACTGTATAGACACTGGCTGTGTCTCATATGGCACACTTGCACTGCAACACTGCACAGTGTGCATGGCAAGATATAGTGTTTGAAGTGTGCTAGTGCGACATATGAGATGCGGCCACTGAAAGACCTCTGTTTTTGAGAGAATTGATTGCGTAATGACATTGGTGTTTTCAAAGGGCACCCTCGAACTTGCCAAGTTGGCAACAGTTGTCGTTGCGGTTAAAACACCACTAGATGGCACCGTAATGCCACTGAAGAAAAAATCGTGTGTTGTCAAATTAAGACCACAACAACAACAGCGTTTCGTGCGAAGGTTCGTATTTTATCGTCAAATCGAAGAAAAGCCCTAAGCTTTTTTTAAACACTGCTTAATGGCTGGTCTCCATAGCTGTGCTATATTAAATTATACGGAAATGTAGTCAAAACTGCCGTTGGTCACGGTCAAAAAGAAGCCTAAAAAATACATCTCCTATAATGCATTTGTGCACTTTGTTAACCAGAATGAACTATCGAACAGCAATCATTTATTTTTCTTATATGTCGAAAACAATGTGTTGCTTTAAAGTATACGTTTTTTTTTCTCGGTGAAGTTTCTCGATTTGGGAAAAGTGTTGAAATGGGTCCAACAAGGAATGCGGGTGGAACTACAACGAGTGCATGAGGGGATGTTTCCACTTGACTCATCACATGTGGTTGCTAGTTACTCGCGAAGGGCAGAATCAGTCCACTTCGGTACTAGCTAGCTTGGAGACTGCTGCATTTTCAGGCTTTCTCAACTTGCCATTTTTCATGGAAACGCGCTATGGGCTGTTCAACATAACATCAACTATTTGGTGAGCCATTTTTTCGGAAGAAACTATTTTAAAAGCTCTTTGGCTTGTCACGGTAGGGTAAGTTAACTGAGACTGACGTTAATGTTAGTACCCAGTAGGTATGTTTACCAGAGATTGGCAAACGAATCACTTCGTGTGTCAAGTTTTGTCATTTGACAAAGTTAATACTACTATTAAACGTTGACCTAACGTTAGTCCTTTTACTGTAGTTTAACGTCGATCTGTATTTTAAACGTGGCTAGTTTATGCAGCCTAGCTAGCAAACGTGCTAGCTAACGTTAACAACTAACGATAAGCTGTCACAGGACAAGGATCAGGAGAGCAGAAAGTTTCTGATGTCGACTGTCAAAAGTCACACTTAAACCCTGCTAAGTTAGCTGTTAGCTAACACTTTGAACGAACTGCCCGGCTTGGTCCAGCGTACTGATATGGATCACATTTGCCTTTGAAACAGTGTAATTAACAGACTCCAGTTTGAAAGGTGACAAAACCAGACTTGTAAAGCCGACATGTGGGGTTAGGCTCTGGTTGGTTTTCAGCGTAACTAGTCGAATTGTTCAGTTGTTTAATGTCCATTCTTGCCAGTATGAAAGTGGTGCAGTGAGATGCATGATTATAACATTAGTTGTATTGGGACTAGCTAATGTCTATCTGATTGCTCTCGTTTTCACAGGTGCTTGATTTCCCAGACCCTCGTACCAAAATGATGAAGTTATGTCTTCAAAGGGCTCTTCCGAGCACGGTGTTATTAAGGGCTAAAGTCGCGTCTGAATTCAGCAAGACGTCCTTTTTGGCATCGCACACGCAAAGGTGTTGTCTTGGAACTCACAAGCGTACAGAGAAGCTCGAACCTCTGACATCAGCGAAAGGAGCAAAAGACTTTATCTACAGCCTTCATCCACAGGAGCGAACATGTTTACTAAAGGAACTACAGAACTTCGAATCCATCGCTATCGCGCAAGGTAAGATGAGATGGAAAAGCCGTCACACGACGTTTACAAGAAGGTATAATGTTTTAAAACACAATGTCCGTGTATACTCAGCATGCAAGTGTGTTTGTGGTTATGAAGAGAGGGAGAGATTGGAGGTCTTATTGGATGATTCACACTCTGTCGGGTGCACAGGCGTTGGCTGCATGCCTTTTGTCCCTCCCGTGCAGTTGAACCTTCCTTCCCTGCCCTGTGTACTTAACTTTGAAAAGTATGCAAGCATTTTTTTTCATAGACAGCTGTCAAAGAGGTTCTGAAGCGATATGGCTGTCTTGCCCCACCTGTTTTAACACGCATTGAGTGTTTAAAGGAAACAGAACCAGGGAGTGTATACTATCTTTGTGGGTGTATAAAGTATCAATAGTATGTTTGATTAGAATGTAGAAAACCATGGTCACATCAAATTCCTGCACTTAATGTAACTAGGACACTCTACCACACCCCAATCCTGATGTTAGTGAGGCTTTCTTTTTTGTTCAGAGAAATCCATTGCAGACTATTTTGCAGGAGCATCATGTGATCATATATCACAAGATCTCCACACTCCTGCCAAGAGAAACTTAAAAAGTGCAGAAGGTTATGAATCACCCGTCTTAGCTTTAAAGGCACCTCAGATGGCTGGACTTGAAGCTACTGCCCTGGCCCCACTGTTGGCACCTCTTCTAAAGATAAATAAGCTCAAAACAAAAGTCACTTGCTCACTGAAAAAGCTTTGGATCCCATTTTAATGCGTCATTGTATTTGCTGATTGTGGTAAAACCACTGAGTTAGAGATTTACAGGGGAATGTGGGAGATTGCACATAATGATTTGGTGTCACTTAAATTAACGCAGACATTAATTAGTTAAACAATGATTATATACATGTTGGTTTGTTGAGTTGTATTTGCATGTTTTATATTCTAATGTAATCTGGGTCTGCATTCAGGACAACAAAGGGAAAAAAAAATTAATTTTTACACAGCCTAGAGCAACGTTGACAATTGAATTAGCATTATAACATTGTTATATAGAAAGTGTTGGCTTGGCTGATTGGCTGAAGTTCAACAGCATCCAGCAGTAAAATTTACTTTGGTTTCTCTGGAACTGAACCACTATCTGCCCCTGCCCCAATTCTGTCTGCTAGCCCAAAGGCCCCCATCAGTCATTTGTCCAAAGGGCCTCTGAGACTCGACACACCGTCTCTGGGTCACTGCTTGGGTAGATCCACCGTTCCATCTCCTGTCCCTCCACACCCACTGCCGGGGAAGTCGGCGCAGCTTTACTCGTCACACTGATTTTACCCCTCAGGGCATTCCTATGCAAAGGTGATGCTCAAGGCTTGCGCTCCACCCTCAGGTGTAAGGTAGACAGAAGAACAGCACAGTCTGTTCCCTCCCCTCAGACGGCTCTTTATTTTGAACTGGGAAGTTCTTTCTTTAGCTCATGTAACCCCTCTGGCATACATGGAGCAGTGGAGCCAAATCGAGTTGGGCATGTGTTTCTGAGATATTGTAAGTGTTTGTGCCCCTGCTGGTGTACCGGCCTGTCTTGACTGATCCAGGAGCTGGATTGGAGCTGAGGGCAGGCATTATGGGTTTGTGTGAGGCAGCCTCAGTTCTCTCCTGGGGGCCCATTAGCTGAAAGCCAGCCGACTCTTAGTGCTGCCCAGCAAAGTAACCTTTGACCCTCCATCCACCCAGCTATCCACCCAGCTTTCCACCTACCTCTTCCCTCCCCCAATCCTAAACGCAAGGTTAAAAATAGCAGATAAGTCTTGGTTAGAATATTTTGCTTTTTGATTCTTGCTTCAGGCTGAATGTAAATGTAAAGCAGGCAATTACTTACTGGCATAGAGAACGCACTCAATAAAAGAAATGAATTATGCAGTTTAGCTCATGTCATCTGCCTGATTAAGGTATAGCACTGATATATTCCATAAGCTTCTTCAGGGATTCATCCTTTAAGGACCCTGCTGATGATGTATTTTTCTCAACCAAAACATGGTTATCTTGCTATGTTTGTCTGGAGTTTGTGAACAAAATAGAACAGTTCATCTTCTGTGTTTTGACTTCAGCAATTGCCTTCGGGCATTATTGTAGCGATGATGATTTTAAATGGCATAATAATTACAGTTATGGTTTGTAGGCACTTAATTCAAGCAGATTGTGGCTTAGTCACTCCAGCAATCCATCACTGGCACTTTTGCACTCTTGTAAGTGTAAAACAAGAGCCCATAATGCCTTGCCTTTGCCCTTCTATAATTGACATTTGTGCAAGAGGCTTGTCTTGATTTAGTGGGCTTTCAGTTATTCCACTGTTTTGTGTAGCTTGTAACGAATGTGTAGCGTGACTGAAATGCTTGGTTGTTGTTCAATAAATTGAGCCAATACTTTTATTTGCTTAAAAGTGTAACCCTCAAATTCTGAAAAACGTTCAGCTTTAAAATACAATGTGTGTGTGCATAATGGGCGAGAGGGTGGGGTGGGGTCTCTGTGTCTTGCTAATCCACCAGGGCTTATTATTAACTAGTTATGATTCGACCCTGCTTGCTTGTGAGATCCTCCTGTCTTGTGTTTGTTATCAGATTGCATGCATGCTGTAGTTTCTAAGCAAGAAGCTTGCTTAAGCAATGCCAGACAGTAGAATTACACAACCAATTTCACATGGTTTCAGGTAACGCATACTGAAGAAATCTTGATGTTCAAATTCTTGTGGATGCATACACACACGCACGCACGCACAATGTCATCACTGAAGTGTTTGTACTTGCATGTCATGATATTTAGGCTTTGGTGAGGCCAAAGTTATTACATTTGAACATTAATTGGAAGTGGCCCTGAGACCTTTAGCCATGCTTCTCAGTGATGTGCCAGAGCGTTGCCGTGGTGACTCAGCCGTCAGCCGTCACTCGAGCGTCAGTGCCCCTGAAGAGAAAGTCTGAAGTGATGAGCTCGGTGTCATCTGCTGCCAGTGGGCGTGTGTGTGTGTGTGTGTGTGTGTGTGTGTGTGTGTGTGTCTCTCTCTCTCACAAAAAGAGTGTGAGTGTGTGTGTCTCATCCATAAGCAGTAATTGTATCTGACTCATAATTTGAGTGCATGCATGTGAAGAAAGACCAAAAGGACTACAGAAAAAATCTGCTTTTACTCTGCCATTACCTAATGTATAAGGCATAGACTACAGCCACTATAGGAGGGCAGATATGGTAATGTGTGAAGATGCACAGTATGTATGACATGATAATATGCTATTGTGTAAGTGATTCTGTGGTGTGTGTGTGCTTGAATGGATGTATGTTTACACCAGGCCGTCAGCTGCTGCTCACCAGGGGCTGTGGTTGACCTTACACTTGCGTCAGTCAGCATCACAGGGCATTAGAGCACATTAGCGAAACATCCCCTCTGTGACGAGACATTACTGATTTATTTCTGTCTCGGGCGCAGACGCTGGCTGCCAAGTGCATTGTAATGGTACATGGATCCAGGGATTGTGCTGCTGATCGCTAGCAGCTGCTACAGTAGCAGTAGCAGCAGTGGCAGTGGCAGTAAGAGTGAACAGAGCTCATTATACAGAAGGCTGCTTTGTCTGCTGGCCCATTGCATTATGGAACACCTCCGCCTGTTGTTCTCCACGTCTCATTTCCTTCCCCCCCTCCTCGCTCTCTCTCTTTCTTTCTCTCTTTCTTTCTTTCTTTCGCTCGCTCGCTCGCTCTTGCCTGTAGATTGTTCTCTTTTCATTCATCTGTCTCACACTTTTTTTTTTTCTTTGTCTTCTTCCATTTGTGCACTTCTCTGTTCTTTTCTCCACCTAATTTCACATATTTCCTTCCTGCCCCATGCACCATTCATCTCTCGTGGTGGCCTCCAGCCGCTCAGAGTCCCAGCCTGCGCCCTACTTTCCCCACCAGCGATGCGGACCCAGGGGGAGCGGGTAGGGCTCACAATCCTGACTGGATGTGCCGAGTTGAGTTGAGCCAAGCTGAGCTGTGCTGTGCTGTGCTGTGCTGGGTTGGGTTGTGGTGTGATCTGCTGAGACGGATAGGGTTCACAGCCTGACTGGATGTGCTGAGTTGAGTTGAGCCAAACTGTGCTGTGCTGTGCTGGGCTGTGTTGGGGTGGGGTGTGGTCTGCTGAGGCGGGCGGTGGCTGAATTAGGCTAACTTGTTGTGGCTGCCCTGGCTGCTGTGTTCACGCCCACTGTCTGTCCTGTCTGTCTGTCTGTGCTAACATCAGCACTCCCTTTTACCCACACACACACACACACACACACACACACACACACTCACACACTCACTCCCTTTTATACACACAGACACACACATACATGTACACACTCCCCTTTACACTCATGCACATATTCACACACACACACACACACGACAAATTCATGCACACTCAACTCCACTCCTACGCATGCCCTGCATAGCAACCACCGGTAACACACTTTTACCCAGATGTAAGTATACACATGCACACACACACACTCACACATGTGTACAATTAAAAAATAAATTAAAAAATCACAAACAAATGCACACACTGACATGCAAACGCACACTGCTCCACACCTCAAAACTATATCGGGTGCCATCAGCATAACATTCCATTCCATTCCCCTCTCTCCCTCCCTCCCTCTCTCTCTCTCTCTCTCTCTCTCTCTCTCTCTCGTTATGCTGTTCTGCT
>JASCQY010000068.1:5451691-5462146 GCA_030264315.1 Sardinella tawilis
AAAGCACAGTTCACCGTGGTTGTCAGTGATTTTCAAGAATCAAATAATAAATGAAAATTGTTTGTCAATTCATTGATATGTTTTGCTTTTCTTGCTCGAAAACACATTATATTATCCTAAAATTATGTTTTTTTTAATTAGTCGTAGCATTACACATTATATTGCACTTGAGTTGGTGCAGCAAATTCATTTCGTCTAAATGACTGTGTAATGAAACCTGCAATTTCCAGGTAATCAGGTACATTCTGATCTGAAATAACTTTTTAGAATGACATTATACTAACAAAATTACTTGCTGCTCTATCACAACTAACTTCCGGTTTAGGCAAGTTTATTTCATAAAATTTTGATCAATCATTTCAGCCAAAAAACAAAACAAAAAAAACAACCACAATGAACACCTTGTAAACACAAACCATGTTCTGCCTCGTATGGGAAGGTTTCTCACATGGAATATATTGGAACTCTTTCATTTAATTAACAGTTTAGTGGCGATGAATACCATTGAGTCATGCATTACAAACAGTGACTCTACAAACGAGCGTTTATTTAATCTGAGAAGGGTAAAAAAAAAAAAAAAAAAAAAAAATTTGACAGACATGGAAAAAGGAAACAAGTACGTCTCTATCCAAACATATGCGGAGCCTTACTATTAAAGTCTCTAAAGTCACAATTTTCACAAATATGTACATTGTACAAAAAAAAAGATGACTATTCTTAGGAAGAGATGTGTCTCCAAGTGTGAACAGGGGCGATGAGCAGGGGTGTTGAGATTGGGTGTCATTGCAGGCTGCTCTAGACATTAACGCACGCACACACACGCATACACACACGCACGCATACACACAAATACCACTGGACAGCATCACTCTCTCTGTTCCATCTTGACTTTTGGGGGCTTCAGGAAGGTGCGATTCTTCTCCTTTTTCTTCCCTTTTGCCTGGAAGGTACGCCAGCTATCTACACGCCCGTCTCTAGACTCCTGCCAAGGACATCAAAACAGGTGTTACATTTGGGTTTTCACACAAGGCATCAACGCCAAAGGGGCTTAGCCTAAAAACTATCAAAAATCAACACAAGAACATACTGTATTTCTTAGTACCTCTAGATCACTTTTCATAAAATGAATAACTAAAAGATAAAAGGTCCCCTTTTTAGAAGCTTACCTCGAAGTTCTTCTGCCATTCCCGCTCTCGTTTGGCCTTTTCCTGAGTTTCAATTTCCTCCTCCCTTTGTCGTTTCCTTAGAGTTAAAAAAAAAACAAAAAAGCCTTGTTAAAATGGCGAATCTCATTTGCTAGGACAAATATCTGAATATCCTCCATTAAAGCTGCAGCCTGTTTCTCACTTCACCGCCTTACCACCTCAGGTGTGAAAAAAACATTTTGAAAAAAAAAATGCTATTGGGCAAAGCTAGAGTACACTGTTCACTGTGTATCTCTGAGGCAAGTCTTCAATTGTCTGTGTTAGGAATACCGGCACATTTTGATGTGAGCTATGCCACTTGTCTGAAGAATCCTTTTGGGCACAGAATCCATATGTTCGACTTCAAATCCCACAATGCAATGAGAAAACCACTGGTTTCCCAGAGCCATAAGGCGATACATCTGTCTTTTTTCTCAATGAATCTTTGTTGGTAATTCTGGGGCTCTGTTTTTTCCTTTAGATTATTTTTGCAGGCAAGGGTGTGAAGTTAGGCTAAAATGTCAAGCATAATGGTCTTAAAAACATAAAAATGTAACTTGCTGAAATTCGCAGAAACCCTGGGTCACACGCAAAGCGTACCTCTCATGCATCTCCTTGGCCTCGCGCTCCTTCCTCTTGATCTCCAGCTCAGCAAACAGCTTCATGGTCTGCTTGTACACAGCCTGCCGGAACTGAGACACCGTGGCAACGTGAGCACCAACCTACGCCCATACTAACTGATACAGCAGAACTGCAGCAGTGCAGCGCACACACACAGACATCAGAGGGCATCACATTCACCCAGTTAACATTAATTTCCAGGTAGAACATTAGAAGCCCTCGGCAAATCAGGCCATGAAAATGAAGCAGAGGTGTTTCAGTAGTACCACTTCAGGGTCATCTTCTTCCACAATCTGCGGCTTGCCATCCTTCTTCAACTGTTTCCTTTTCTCCTTCATCTGTTGGTCAGGATGTTGGTGCATAAACACGCATGTATGCCGATAATAATCTTGGCGATGTGAGCATGAGTTGTATGTACAGTATGAGATTACAATGGCAGAATGGATCATGAAATCTCTACTCACCATATGCTCAATATATTCTTTCCCTGCATGGATCACATCAACTGCCCGCTTCTTCTGCTCTTGGTCCAGAAGCAATTTATATGCTTTGTCAACCGCTGTGGACAAAAGGCATGTAGATTTTACCTTTAGTTTTACTATCTATGCTTTTGTACTTTTAAGTTGCTTTGGGCAAAAGATTTGGATTGGGTGTTTCATGTTTCATTTAGATTTAGTTGTTTCATGTGTGAGTGTATTGCAATCATAAGAAAACCTCTGAACACTTCACACCACTTTAATATGTGCGTGTACTGTATGTACATTGGAACAAAGTAGTTCAGTGAAGCGGTCTGGCTTTAATGGCAGGTGACTGACACCATGATATCCTGCTGATTACATACAGAACCTGAGGTACACACCTTCAAAAGCCTTCTGGGCACGGTCTGCATCATCCTGATTTTTGTCAGGGTGGACTAAGATGGACAGCTACATGGGAAAAAGACTTCATACATCAAAACCTAGCATTTTCACATTGTCAAGATCTAAGAATCTGCTTTGATGTGTAGCTCTTGAAACTGTGATCAAATAGCATAAAGGATGGGGACCAACCTGTCTGAAACGTTTCTTGATCTCCTCATCAGTTGCATCTGGGTCAATCTGTAGCACCTACAATGGCATAATATTGTGCAGAAGAATGCAGTGTTGTCTATTAACATTAGCCTGAATGATTGAATGTACAGTGGCAAATGTGGAACTGCAAATCATGATTGTACAGCGGGGAGAACGAATGTGTGTGGCGGGGAATAAGAAACATAAACAATTTACCTCAAAAGGGTTGAGATTAAAATAAGATGAACCAGGTCTAAGTAAACGTTCAATTTGTTGCTTGGGTGTCAACACTGAGTCTCTCTTCTCAATTTGTTTTACCTGCAGAATGAAACAAATACAGGTTAGTTAGCTGAGTATCGCCGTGTCATTACATGATGGTGAAGCTTCCACTGAAAAGGCTCAACACACTCTACACGTCTAGCCAGAAACGGTAGATGAATATAATCATTTACAGACCTTTAATTTTCATTAAGAATGTAGCAGCTAGGTTCTGCATAAGATGCACAGGAACATTATGCGGCCCAATTAATCACCCATTTAACGTGGCTTACTGTAAACCACCATCAACATTTAATCGAGGTTGCTAATATAGCGAATTAACAGATTGACATCTATGGTTATTAACCAAACTAGTAAAACAAATCCCAAGGCATAACCACGCACGACTAGCCCTACGCTGATGTTGGAATGGAATCATTGGCAAATAGCTTCTACACTCTTTTGTCATTGCTAACGTTAACTCAGTGCATGCTGCGCTACATTGATACTTTGTATTCAAGTTAGTTCAATACGTAGCTGCTAACGTCTTACCATGTTATAAAGTAAATTCCTAACTTGCTAAGGTATTTACTTTTTGACTTCAAGGTAAACATCTCAGAAATAACCTTAATCACAACTTGTGCGACACAACTGCAGTTACTACTGCAGCATTCATTAGCTTACGAGCTAATACGTCATTCGTCTGTGGAATACCACCTCGCTACGGCTCTCAGAATCTAAACTTTTAAGGATTTTAAGTGCATGTAATTCAATCAAGTTAACCTGAATAAAACAATTTTATGGTAAAAATCCGTTTATGAAGGCTACTTACTCTGGAACTATGTAAATAAATGATTCCTTGACAATATTGTTCTGCTTAGCCAATGTATGTTAGCTACTCACTCCACTTGCTAACTAGGCCAACCCCGTATTTTCAGACCTAATAAGAACTATAACGTCAACACGACTTAATTTAACACTAATATAAATGAATTTAAACATACAGTGGACTAAGAAAATGTATAATTGTAATATACCTCTGTGTAAAACATCTGAAATGCATCGTCTCTACTGCCACCTTGAGCAACAGGCTCTCCTCCGGCAGCCGCCATCTTGGCTCAAACATTAGATGTGACGTTCGTTTGCCATGTGATCAGCCTTACGTGAGGATGAACAAAAAATGTATTTCTCACTGTCCGAACAAGAATCAAGTGCAGCGCTATTCGGCCAGTAAACAAAAGTAAAAAATAACCAGCAGACGTGTCTCCACTCTCCACTGAAGCCAGAAATGCTTATATACCCTGAGTTAAACCAAGGCGATACATTCTCAAGAGCTCTAGGTGGCAACTGTTTCGATAGCCAAACAAAAACAGAATAACAACAAATATGATGAGGATAAAAAGATGTGGCTGTGACCAGGGGCCTCAAGTCACACAATATGCTTAGGTTTAAATGGAAGAAAGGGATCCTTAATACAACCACATCCTTGACATAAATCTTCATCTATTCTATTCCCCCAAAAGAAAAAAAGAAAAAAAAATAGAAAATATAAATAATTTCATTCCACAATTAAATATAAAGAATGAAACAACTGAATCAATTTGTGATGAAAGATAATTTGTATTTGACAAAATGCAAAACAAGACTGTACAGCCCCAGTGGCTGGCAAAATGGACTGAGATTTGAGATGATGAAAGGATGGATAGCTCCAGGAGTCACTCCACACTCCTGCTTCCAACTCTCTGCTGCCCATGGGTAGCATGTAGACCTTTGAGCTTCAGGGTGATGTCCTTCAGGCGGACCACACTCTCCTTGACAGAAAGAGACTGCTGCAGCTGTTCGACCAAGGAGTTCCTCTCCATGTTTTCCTACAACAGAGAAGAGATTCAGATTACATCTATGGATGCACACAGAATAATCAACAGCCGTTTACAAATATCAAGGAATCAACAAAGTTTATCACCAATAATGAACAAGAAGAATACAATTCAATGCCATTTATCTGTACCCTCTTCTTCCTCCATTTCTTAATGGCATGGATGGTAAATCCAATGGACAGGCTTACGAGGACCGTCAGCAAGACAGGGAAGAGCAGCTCCACAGTATACACCAAAGCAGGAGTATACTCCGTTGACTGGGTTTTCACATGGGCTTTTGAGAGTGCACCACTGGAAATGTCTGGCCATGTCGTGGCCCAAACAGGAAGTTGGGAGTTGACATAGGACCTAGACTGAGGGGCACTGGTGTGGGACCAAAGAGAAAAGGCCATGTGTTATCACAGTGACCAGCTAGAATTTGTAGAAACAGAAACAGAATCTTGGATGAAAGCAGAATCCTGTGACAATTAATGACTGACTGTGATGTCATCTATATTCCAGTTTTGACCAATGTTAAGTTTACTTTTAACCTGATGTCATGACATTAAATAAAACAAACGTTGTAACCCCCGAGCTCATGTATCAACATGACACCTGACACCTCCTAATTGCCTTGACTGCCATAACCCTTTCAACTTCTAACTTAACGAGAGAGCACTTGATTCCTTTCCAAAATAAACAGCAAGCCCTACTAGTGATGAAGCAGCATGATGTGAAAAAGTAGGCTCCTGGAGTGTTCACAGAATCTCTTCACAAAATGTCATGCTCTCAGAACATTAATGGAAGTGAAAAGTGTTACAAGAGTAGTATGCTACAGTGAGTGATGTAATCGAGAGAAAGCTATTTTTACAAATACACCTACAACAGAGTTGGTGGATTGAAATTTATATGGGGCAGAAGAGTAAATGGTAGAGTCCTACAAACATACAATGACTAAATCCCAATGTCCTCCCTAAACCTAACCCTTTAAAGACATAAAAGGCATGAATCAGACAATCAAGCCGGCAAAGTGTTTGAAGGTTCAGGGCTTAGGAAGGGGGAGGGCAGATTTTGCCTATTGTATTCAAAAGCTATACAGTATGCATAATCACATTCAAACAGTTTTTTCATTCAAGTAAAGGAAACCTGCTTACCAAAGCTTGACACGAAATGCTCACTGTCTCAGCACCACCTAATTCTTCTTTATGGCTTTTGGCAGGATAAGATGACATTCCTGACATTCAGGCAACAAGAATAAATGATCACTTGCAGTCCAGCGATTTGTCTTCTCTTCAAGGTCACATCACTGTCTCAAGGCAACAAAACCCAACATCAGGAAGGCAACCTGTTCTGAATCTCCACTAGACTTTTTTTCCAGATTGGGAACAGATTTAAATTCATTCATTTAAGTACGTTAGAGGTTTATGGTGAATCCTTTTAGGCCAGCATCGGGTTTATAAGTCACTATACATTTAGCGTGGCTCATCGAATTTGAACTGGAGTGACATGATTTGGGTTTTTTGTTGCTTGAGACATCAAAGCATCATTCATTTTCTGAGACACATGTGTACACCAGTCCCTGTTGACCTTCACCAAGTCTACTTGTCTCTTTATAGCAGCTGAGAATCACGCATATGCTCACACACTTGATGTTGTATACCACATGGGCTAATACAATATACAATGGAGATACCACATGGGTAATGTGGATGGCAGGATGAAAAAGTTCTCTTCTGCTGAAGCTATCCCGCATGTATCCAGCAGCTGTTTCAATAATGATACTGGCCTGCACTCAACATGTGTGCATTGCAAGAGACTATTCCCGATTACCGCCATTAACCAATTCTGTACTTTTTGGAAATCCACTGGTGCCATCTAGTGGTAGATGAATGTAAATGCACCTGGCCAATGTTCAATCCAACAATAAAGGCCCATACATGGACAGTCTGTTTTATTATGAGAAGTAGGGATTGAATTGAATGACGAAAAAGATTGATTCTAGAATCTCATCAAGAACCTAATCAAGTTAATTTTGGTAGGTCGATGATGCATGCAGCCTACTACAGTTTCACTGCTATATCATATTCATGTATAATATGACACATGAATGCCAATCCAACATCAAGTGCATAATTTTGGGGGGTAGCTTTGATAGGCTTGGATGGCACAGAGACTTAAACCTCCCCTTCAATTTCACTTTCAAGGATGCTGAGGTAAGATCATCTGCACCATGCTGAAAGTATTGGCATGGCTATTGATTCCCACTAATACTGATATTGATTGCTGTGCACACACTCACACAGTCTGTGAGGGGCAAATTTAACTGCAGCCTTCCAATAATCTGCGCAAGTGTTCATGATTGAAACATGCAGAATCGTGTGCCTGAAGGACCTGACTGTAGAGTTGTGTGCTGAGCATCTGTTCATCATCACTAGTCTAGTTCTGGGCAATCAAAGCCCCTGGCGCAAAGCATAAAGCTGCAACAAAGCCCAACATGTATACTGCAGCAGAGCATAGCTCAGACAAAGCGATCCACTTACATCCCCGTTTATGATGTGTATGTGTATAAGAGAGGGTGAGAGAGAGAGAGAGATAGAGATAGAGAGAGAGAGAGAGAGAGAGAGGAGAGACATACAGAGAGAGGGAGAGAGGGAGGAACAGTGAAAAGGCAGAATACAGCAGGGAGAAGAGGTGAATGGCAGATTTAAAAAAAAAAAAAGATTTTACAAAAAGGGGGAAAATTAAAAGAGAGATATGATATGATGACAAAAGGGCAGAGAGGGAGGATTCGGGGGGGAAAGCCGGCTCCTCACCCGTCCAGAGGCACACAGTTGTGGTGTGTTCCTCAGGCTGGCTTTGGCACGCACACCACCCTGGGCACGACACCTGGGTGAAGTTGAATGAGAAGGGACAACACTTAACTGTGCTCTCTCATTCTCTCTCTCTCCCTCACACACACACACACACACACACAAGCATACATTCAGATATCACTGGTCTATGTCGGACTGTGTTGTAGTGGGAGGAAGAGGGGGGGGGCTCAGGCAGGAATCTACTAGGCAGCTGGGAGAGGTTCTTGTGTCGCTGCATTTGGGAAGCATTTCTGAACCCTTCTGGGCCTCAGCAGTAGGTACTAGAATTGCTGATGTATACTCATGAAATGAATGCTGCGGTGCACCATAGAGGCTGTACTTCACTTTCAATGTCTGATTTGTTCATTATGACTATGTGTGTCTGAACAGGGGCATGTTTCCCAAAATCATAGTTGCTAACTAAATTAGCAACTTTATTGGTTGCAATGCAATTGCCCATTGCCAACCAAGTAAGTTGCTAGTTGGTTTGCAATGATGATTTCAGGATGCGCGCTCCAGATCAGATAGACCATTTATCTATACTTTGTTTGATATTGGAAACTGACCAATCCAAGAGTGGAATAGTGAAAAAGTGCTAAATGCATTATTCTGAATAGTCATAGTATGCTACATAGCTTGATATATATATGGTGATCTTAAATCTTACCCAATCTCAGTGTTTTTGTGTATTCAGACTTAATGGAGATCTACATATCCCTTGTTTATTCTTGATGCCAGGAAGAATTGGGTTTAAATTGGGCACAAATGTGAGATCTGTGTTTTGAGTTCAATCAGATAATTGGGACACAATTGAGTCTTGGAAGTATCCAACCAATGAGTGATGCTCGATTTGAGTTTTATTGAAACGGAACAAACAAAAAAACGTTATAAATACAAACATCAGAGAACAAACTGGGGTGGCTCTTAAGGTGAGCCAAACCAAATCCTCACGAGCATTTTCAAGAAAGAAAAAAAATGTTTGAAGTAATAATTATTATAGTAATATCAGTTTTAAAAAACACAATTGAACTACTTCTAGAAACGCTAGACATACACGTTTACCTGTACTTCCTGCTACAAAATCCTTTTTTTTCCTTCCCGTGGATTCTTTTCTCCACCTCGGCAAATAATGAAAAAATAAACGGTTGAAAATGAAGCTCTAGCCTTAAGCCATTATATACAAGCGAAGTCCCTATGCCACTAGTAGAAATGAGAAAAAGAGGGGGATTCATGGTTTATGGGGAAAAGATGGAGACAGGTAGGACGAGGAGATCAGGGTGGGGGAGGGGGGGGGGCTGACATGAGCTTCCTGCAAGGCCATTTCATGATTTTAATGTCCTCTCAGACTTTTGGAGAAAGAAAAAGAAAAAAAAAAACAATGTCCACTTTTAAAAATTTTCACTGTTGGTTTTTAAAAAATAAACAAAAATAAAAAGGGTGA
Source organism: Sardinella tawilis (assembly GCA_030264315.1). Classification (NCBI taxonomy): domain Eukaryota; kingdom Metazoa; phylum Chordata; class Actinopteri; order Clupeiformes; family Clupeidae; genus Sardinella; species Sardinella tawilis. The sequence goes on from JASCQY010000068.1 coordinate 5,460,953, forward strand.
AGAAACGAAAACAGAATAAAAGTTTTGCCCATTTTTAAGACAAAAGAGTTCCCATGATCTCATGAGAGGTGAAACTTAAATGGAGGTTTAATACATTTAACAATAAGGGGGGAGGTCCAAAAAATAAAGTTACATTCTTCAGCCAAAATGGACTTTCAGCCAATCAAGACCACAGGGGCCAATTCCGCATTCTGTCCGTTTTATGGTTTGAGATATTTAGGGAGGGATGAGAGATAAAAAGTCAAACACTGCTGCCAATTTTCTTGTTGAGTAAGATGTTGACGTGTTTCTGTTTTTGTTTTGTGTGTGAAAGAGAGTGTGTATATAGGGGTGTGCGTGTATGTGTCTTGTGATGTTGCTGCTGCCCAAAGCACCATTTCAGTGGCGTCTTACTTCCACTGCTGCCCATAAGAATCCTGGGAAAACTCCAGGTTGTCATTACTGTAACCATAGTTACCAGAGTAGTCGCCCCCTTGCTGCAGGGGCTGCTGAGCGATGGGCTGCGACCCCCAGTTCTGCTGGTTGGTGGTCTGGCGGCGCTTGGAGTCGGGCTGGTTGAAGACGTCTGCCTTCCGCTTGCCGCCCACGTTGCCCCCGCGGTTGCCACGGGCGCCCCGAGTGCCACGGCCTCCCCTCTGGGGTGGGAAGGGCCCTCCTCGGCCCCCGCGCCCACCTCTGGGGGCACCCATGGGTGCTCCTCGGGGCGCGTAGCCACCTCTGCCACGGGCTGGCGGCGCCCCGCGGGCTCTCGGTGGGGGAGGCCCGCCTCGGCTGGTGCGGCTTCCCCTGGCCCGCATGGCATAACCGTCGTCGTAACCGTAGTAAGGGTCGTCATAACCGCCACGGTAATCGTGGTAGTCGTAACCGTAGTAGTCATCGTAGTAATCCTCGTAGGCGTAGTAGTCTGGAGGATAGGCGTAGCCGCCCCGCCCGCCGCGGCCCCTGCCGCGCCCCGGCGGAGGCATGCGGGGTGGGGGGTAGTAGTAGTAGTCGTCATACCTGCACACATGAAGCACACAAGAGCCTTACAGCATTAAGGCAAAGCTAAAGGGTAGTTACATTTAAAGGAGTTATCTGGAGTAAATCAAAGCCCGGTTGTCTGAGGCTGGCAAGTGCTGTTGATAGGTATCAGAACGACAGCAGTAGGTACAACATAGACCGAATTCACGAATTGGCCGCTACCGTTAACTGCTA
>JASCQY010000068.1:5491845-5503703 GCA_030264315.1 Sardinella tawilis
AGAAGGTGAGGTTCTGGAACTGGACATGTCCCTTCAGAGAATCAGGCTGAAGGCTTCCCTCAGTATTAACTTCAGGCTTCCTGTCCAGGTACTCAAAGACCTTACCAGCTGCACCCACAGAGTTCAGCATGTCACCAAAGATGTAAATTAAAGTCTGCAAAATCAGAAACAGATACAAACATCAAAACATTATTGACTTGTTTGAATTTTGCTTTACATTTGTTTGAACACAAACTGTACACAACTTAAGAATACCTACTCTAATATTATCAGCCAAGTCAGACTGGTAAAGGATGAAAGACACCAGATTCCCTGTGCTCATCTCTCCAGACTGAATGATCAGTCTTCCACAGTACAGCATGGCCACTTTCATGCCAAGTTCTGCAATCTAAACAAATACAGTACGTACACACACACACACACACATTAAAGATGGGGGCATCTGGATACTATTCTACTCATTTAAATTATGTTCCTGTAATTATAGATTTAGGAAAGCAAATCATAAATATTAAAAAAAAAAAAAACTTGATCAGATCACTTTGAAGACAAAGATATATACCCTTCGCACAAGCAGATACACTGCTCTGACAGTGTCCCTTCGAGTCTTCAAGTTGTGAATACCCATCAGGCAGGTGTCATAGCGACTCGACTCGCTTTTCTCCGTTCTGAATCCTCGAACAGTCCGGATGCCTGACACAGACTCCTCTGCGGCATCATTGGCTTTGGCAATGGAGTCTTGTACCTCCTTAGACAGTTTCTAATGGGTCAAAGACATTGAGACACTGAGAAAATTGACAAAGACAGTGAGCTCTGAAAGAGGTGAGTGGATGTGCCTGGAGTAGTCAAAGTTCTTTGTTCCCATATAATCAGTACAAATCAGAAGATGGTTATTTAAGCAATCTATGGTCAGCTTACTTACTTTCTACTACAGTATCTGAGCAATATCAATCTGTAGCATATTGTGCACAATTTATTCACACTATCAGTATGGGCAATTCCATGGAAAGTGGATTTGTTGCATCTATAATGCAAATAACATACCAGGTGTTTGTATGCTGTGAATTGTGACAGGGAATTCGTGTTCACTTTGATCAGTTGATAGTCATACGTTTATTGTGGTGGGTGGGCACTTGTAGGCTACTGTAGTGAAATACATGTACAACATTGAGAAGATGGCAGCGGTAGCTAGTTTTCAGCTGTAAGTTACATGGAACAAATTTGACAACATATGTTGTGTTTTTAAGGCTAGTGTTGTTTATCTGTGTGTGCAGTGCTTATGAGTCCAACACAAATTTCCCTTTGGGACAATAAAGTGTATCGTATCGTATGTATTCAAATGACACTATGTTTGGTCAAGTTCAGTCACATCCATAACATGGAACTGTCTAACATTCTTCTTTTTCAGAGGTTGGATGGGAAGACTTCTCCCAATTCTTGTCCCAATTCCTACTCTTTTTCCATTCCCATTGAGCTTGTATTTTTAAATTCATATATGCCTTTCCCACAGAATGATGAAGCTACAAACCTAAAGTGGCTCCTGTGAGCTTCAGAAGTTTGATACCTATCAGCCTACCTGGTAGAAGGTATCGTATATATTCTGAAGCAGACCAGTCAGTGGTGTCTCCATCAGCATTAGTATTGTTAGTTTCCAGGACAGGCTGACCATCAAGGAGAGCATGCCCAGAGTCTTGATGAATGTGCGGAGAAGGACATTGACATTGAGGGCCACAGCTAGTCCCATGAGTCTAGTGTCTGTGGACAACCTAGAAGTGAGGTCACCTGCAGGAGATTGATATTGGCACAAGATACTTTACTTTAGTAATGCCTGTCTGAACAGTGCAGACAAGGAAGTGCTTAACCTTAAACTGTGTGCAAAAAGACTTACCCGTCTTGGTGGTTTCATAGAAGCCAATTTCTTGACTAACAAGAGATCCAAATAACTTGACTCTAACTCTGCAGGTGAAACTGTTGATGGCACACATGAAGAGGCCACCTCGACACCCTGCACTTATTGAGCTAAAGCACAAATGAAAAGGTTAAATAAGACTTGCTTTGGTTACTTTCAAATGCATGTTGTCAATAAAACATATATCAAGTCAGTTTTATTTGTCAATTTCTTTACATGTACTACACATACAAAGGAATCGAAATTGCGTTTCCCACTATCCCATGCAGACAAGTATCAGGACAGGACAAGACAACAATAAAGTGCACAGGTTGATGATATTTGGTATAACTAGAATCATTATACATTTCACGTTTTTTATTACACCAACCTTCCTAAAGAGAAGAGGCCCATGAACAATATAGCTGTTAGGAAGTCATTCCACTGATACTGTGATCGCAAGATGTCAATCACCTGTCCAGTGTAGAAGGGAATGAACATCTCACCTAGACGTGCACAAGTAAACACACACACACACAGCAATTAAGAGGCAAGTATAAGCATGAAAGCCGTACACCAGATCAGTAAACAAAGTGGATTTGCGATGCAACTTACATAGGACAGCTAATGAAAGGAAGACGAACGCTCCAAACAGAAGTGCATAGTCAGGTTTGTAGAGAAGGACGACCCGCTTTAACAGCTCGCGGGATGCCGTCTTCTCTCCGTTACTTTTACTTGCATCGGGACATGACAACTCCCAAAATAAACAGGCTGATGCAGCGGCAAGAAAACTGAATAACCAAAACCACGACTTTTCAAGTGGATTACCGTCAAGCAGTACCATTCGTCCGGTCAAAAATACAGGGCCAAGAAGACAATGAGCTCCAAGCAAACGTCTCAATAAAACATTGGACCCAGTAGTGACCAGGTTTGACACTCCGTATAATATCACCCATCTTATTCCTGACGACAACCACTGTCTTAGCAAATTCGCAAATGTATTTTCTGGATTTAATTCACCCAGCAACCACCGATGGTCTAAAACGTAATACAACATGAAGTCTACACATATCGCCAAACTTAAAACGTAAGCACAGCGCATCTTCATTACGAACCAAAACACGTCCTGCGGTGGAACTAGAGGTTATCCTACAGCAAATATACTAGGTGATCACCGCCGGTCCTCCAGCCGAGCAAACCCTTTAGAACTGAAACTGGCATGTTTTAATCCAGCACATCCAGCATCAGAAAATAAAATCTAGTTTCAGTTTCGAAAAGCGGGAAACCAAACCACGCACCAATATTAGGTAGGCTAGAATATTGGCCATATCATGCCATCCTCATTATAGACTATAGTAGGTACAGTAACGTAATTCCTACTATGATAATTGCCTGGTTATTATGTAGGCTATAATAACAATTGTGGTTGGATATGTTTGTTTATTTTAAAATGTTTAGCCCAGTCTCATGTCCCAGGACATAAAGGCCAAGTTGAGCTACATTGGAATTCTTCAACACTGAACATAGACAGGTATATAGTAGCCTAGGAAGTGAAAACTTCACCATGTGTGTTCAACCATGCCACTGCTCACCGAGCAAAAACCTACCATTCAAAATTCTGCCTAGCAACAAGTGTGTCATTAATATAGGGAGTGCTTGGAACAGTCTACCTCCATACACTTGACAAAGAAATTAAACTCCTTCACTATGCAGTTGACTTGTCTCCCATTGCACAAAGACAACAGCAGCACCTAGACCTGTGAAAGAATTAAGCCTACTGGGACAGGGCCCTCACAGTAAAAAAAAAAATAAAATGTAACACCGCCCTATACAGTGGCCTACTTACCTTGGCTAGATTATGACTGTATCAGGGCTTCAGACGCAGACGGGCAGTGAATGGTCCATAATTAAGAAAAAAACTTGCAGAACTGAAGAAAAACTTCTGCAACTTAAATACAAATTAAAATTTGGCTCAAAGGTGAGGTGACCCCAATTTCTGGGGACTGTCCCTGACTTTGGTAGTCTGTTGCCAGTAAAATTACTTACTGTTTTTTTGTTTTTCATATGAGAATTTAGGGAGATATCCCTGATTTTCATCCAAGAGGTCACAGGGTAATCCAGCCTTACATACAGAAGCGAGATACGGGCACAACTAGGCTACACTAGATGGGACAAGCATCCCATAAAGGCCCTGAATGCTGATTGATCTTAAAAAATCAATGCCAACCAATGCGCTTACAGTAGGGCACAATTGGGTAGATGCAATGGACATGAGAATACAAAATGAGCTCTAAAATTTTAGATGCATCATCAAACAAGTCCCACAGACTCTTCATCACAGCAAAACCCAGGTCTGAATCCTGAAAAGAGACTAATAATACCCACCTGACAAATACTAACTTCTCTCAGACAAGCACTGCATTAAAACTAAATGTCAACAAAATTCTCACTTTCAGGAAATTGAAGAACATGCTTTGATTGCAACTGCATTGCCCAGAAAGGTGGCCCCTGGTGAGACAGACTGGCTCTATGTGTGTTGGTCTAGAACATGCTGGCCGATAAGGATAGTGGATGTCTGGCTGCTTTTGACACCCAAGTCACTGACCAGTGGACATTGGGGATAAACATTTTGAAGTTGGTTGGACACTCTGAAGCTGTCTGAGCTGGAGCATTCCCACCCTTACTACCTGGGGAATGTGGGGCATTGGATGGAATCAGATTACAGCAAGCTCAGGATCAGACAAGGGTTTTGTTCACTGAAGGCCGACTAACATTGAAATGATCTTTCTATTTCAATTTTTGTTTTCATTTGCACTATATTGTAAAATATAAAATACACAATTATTAAATTATATCATTAATATACTGTGCTTACCTCATGTGACCTACTTTAAACTAAAGTACTTTGTATTTGTCAACATTCTTCTCATAGTCACTACTAAAAATTAGCTTTGGATGTGATTATGCAACTTAATTATGTGAATGTTTGTTTCTTTTATTTGGGATGCCTCATAGATAGAGGGATTTAGAAGCCTGCTTATGCATGCTAATTTTACATATTTCGTATTGCTGGATTCAGCACAACCTGACCTTTCCAACAAGCCATTATGTGTTTCTATGAAAATCCCTGACAAACCAGCATCATTTTTTTGCATTTCTGCTATTTTTAGGGGTGTTCATAAGTCTCTATCACATTATTATTCACATCCAGGTTTTAGAAGGTAGAGTAAAGCAACATTATGTTTCAAAGTTTCAAAGCTGTCAGAGCTTGTCTTATGTATCTGCACCAGTTTAGTTCTTTTTTAGTTTTAGGGTATTTAATGCTTTAACAACCGGCAGATTTTTATTATTTTTTTTAATCCAAGAATCCGTTTCATATATGGGAGACTTTAGAGAAACACCACTTTGCACAAGACATCCAGTCTTCATGTCTGTTGTTCCCTGCTGATCCAATGTCCTATCAGAACCTTCTTTTACCGTCTATGATCAGAACAGAACCTGACCTAGCCTGGCTAACGCCAGCCTAAATCTCAAGTGAGATTTAGTCTGGGGACCACCTATACATTTTCTCGTATGGGATTTTAGGTTTCGTTTGTCCAAAAGTTTGCACATTGTTCGCTTCATTCATTCACTTTCATGATTTCCTGTTAGCTAGTGGCACTTAGTAAGGTTTCTGCCATATTTTACATCATAGCTTTAATATTTTTTCTAAGTGGCTTGGGATAAGAGCATCTGCTACATGCATAGGTGTATGCAAATGCTTGTAAAATATGTAGTAGGATGTAATTGCTTTAATAAGGCCTGTAATAAGTTTTCTTCCCAATTTAAAATCCAAGGTGAAACATAGTATAGTTTATTAGTTCATTAGTTGTTAACCAAAATGCGCAAGTTTAAAATCCTACAATTACTGATCAAAGAACTTCGGGAGGTCATTGCCTAGAACACATTTCTCCTCTGCGCCAGTTTCATCAATGGTGACAAGATAAGCCACACCGCCACTGGAACCATCCCGACTCATTGCAAGCGTCAGAGCTGCCAAAGGAGAGAAGACATATGAGAGAGAGGCGGAACAAATACTGAAACACTTTTCCATGAATATTATATTCAAGCAACTATTTAAACTATTTAAAAAATCAAGAAAGATGAAAATCAAAAGTACTCAACCATTCACAACAAACTCCTGAGTCTCTCTGCGGCTCATGCCCTTCCGAAACTCAGCGTCCACAAACCCGTAGATGTATGAACTGCCTGAGCCGCCCACAGCAAAGGGCTGCCTGGACAGGAGCCCATTCAGGGTCGCATACACCTGTAATGTAAAAATGGGACATTTTGAGACACATGAGGTTAGCACTGATGAATGCTATAATCCTGCCTCCCCAAAATGGGAAATCTGTCATTCTGCTAAAAAACAGTAAATTCTAGGCAATTTCCCAATCCCTTCCCATTTGTTGGCAACTTGATTCCTGACCAACAAGTGAAAGTAGAAAGCATAAAAAGACTACTTAAAAGGATGTAGCCAGGCTACTGACGCCATAATTGCTTTGCTCAATATTGTATTTTGCTACACTACACCCACCCACCGCAAAGTAAACAAATGTCTATCAAGAATGCCCTGACTGGTGGTGCCGTGGCTCTCCCACTCATTTCCCGTCACTCTCTCACTGTCCTGTCGGAATAAAGGCATAAAAGCCCCAAAAATATCTTAAAAGAGAATACCCAGATTCTTTGCACAAAGCGAAGTGCAACGATTCTGGTCCAGCGGGTTTTATTCATATGCAGAATGAATCCCTATGTCCCTCCTAAAGCCTAAGCTCTGAACCTTTGGTTAATCCATAAAATGATTTAGCCAAATTCAGCCAGATATGTTTTTCATGATTCAGGACTCTGGATTTGGAGGCACACTGGCATCCAGACAGAGTGGCCATCTTTGAATTGTACTCCTTTCAACAGCACTGTGCAATCAGCAGTAACACCACTTGATATTTGACTGGGTGCATCTGTCACGAGTGGATCTGTGTTTGCGTGTTAAACGTGGCTGTGTGATCTGGTGATTGTTATCTGTGTCTGGTGTGACTGGGAAATCTGGTGGTGGGCCTGTGTGCGTGTGATGTGTGTGGTGCGACCTGCAGGCAGTCACATGAGAACTCTGTGCGGATGCCACTACGTAGCCTACTTAGGCCACATTTACAGATCTACGGGTGTGTCTGAACAGCAGATTTGCTTTCATTAAAGGGATAGCCTGCTGCTTATGGGCATGTATTTACCGAATGACAAAAATACCTGAGAATCCCTAACTTCTCTGCCATCACAGAGAGTCAATCTTTAAGTACCTGTACTCTCAAGGATTAGCTAACCTTACTACATTCTCGACTGATACATTTGGATTTTTAATTTAATTAAACAAATTACACAATCAAGCAAATTTCCGCCTGACCTGTCCTCCTTTTTTCCTGTCCCATCCTGCAACAATGAGGTGTGCTGACAGTTCCTCTTTATACTTGTAAGAGATGTTCTTCACCAAGGTAGCTGCAGAACGAACAAGGGGGTCTTCCCCCAGTTCAACACTGAAATTCAAAGCAAATATATTTTTTAAACTAATTGTTTTTTTTATCATGTGTGCATACCACATCACATCCCATAAATATCCCATACCCATAAATATTACAATTCATTATCATGAATGGATATAGGGGAAGGCTGAAAAACATGGGACACACCTGTGCACATCCAGCTGATAGTTGACAATCTCAGCAATGGTCTGGGCATCAGCTGCAGATCCAGAGAGAGCGCAGTAAATCTTATCATGGAGGAGGGACAGCTTATTCATCACTCGGTTCACCACTGATGCTCTGTGGAAAACGCAAATGAATGGGAAAGACAAATGCCACAAAATAAAAAGCAACGAAACTACCAAAACTGTGTTAAGAGCTTGAGTCTAAAGGGATAAAATGTCCGTCAGTCCATTGTAAAAATGACCTAAAGAGCGTAGTTGCAAGACATGCACATCAAAACATAGACAGACTTACCCCGCAGAAACGCGAGAGTCGGAGCCTAACACGACGCCTCCATCAAATTCAACACCTATAATCGTAGTCTGTCAACAAAGATTCACAGGGCATCATTCAAACATATATCGGCTACTTTAATTGTAGTGCTAGTGTCTCTGCAAATATGAAATAGGCTGCATTATCATGTTTATAGAATGGTAATGGCACTGTTAATGAAACTTTCTAATGAGAACATATTAGCCTACCCCAGTTTTGACTGCCTCAGAGAGCCAGCTCGGTCCATTGGATTCTTCCAACATTCTCTTCTCAATTTGGACTCCGCTCTTGAGTGAGGATACGTGCACTACACAGAACAGACTACGATATGAGTGACACAAGGTTTAGAAAATGGTGAGGTGAACTATGCTAAATCATCCCACTAGACAGCAACGAGGTAAAGAAAAGATTACGAAGAAACAGTTTACAGTAAAATATGGTTTAAGTAGCAACCCAGTAGCATTCCACCATTTTGAATTCCGGGTTGAATCGAAAATGAAAGTTGATTTTGAGCGTCATGACCCTTTACCTTTGTGGCGTTTTGGTGCGCACGCAAGAAAAGTTGAGCTGCGCACATCATGAAGTAGGCCCGGACTCTGAAAAAAGGACATTTCGCCCGGGGGGTAGGCCTACCTCAGTGACCTCAAGCATTTTTTGGCGATAATAAATCAATAGTGTGGTGTATAGTGTAGGCTAATTTGGAACATGAAAAATAGGCTTACCACCTCAGTTATTTAATAAATGCATGAAAGGACAAAAGCTTTCCCCTTTTCCTCTAAAGCCTATTATCATTACATCATGGACAGTTTCATCAGGGCACAGAAATTAGGATCTCTGTTCCCATGGTTGCAAACTGTGGCCTAACTTTTTATGGTGATTAGGAAACCATATTTTTCTATTTTTCTATTATTTTAAATGCAACTGCTTGGACAAAATAGACAGCATCATGAGAGCAAAAAAAATAATGTGGGTATATTGACTATTGAATAACAACTCATGGCATTGGCCAGGAAGTTAAAGTTCTGGTGCAAATAAGTCTTCAAAATGGACAATGACCCCTAGCATACATTCAAGTTAAGACTCAATCTCAATCCTTTAGAAAATGTTGTGGCACTGGGCAGCACTGAAAAGATGTGTAGACAAGAAGGTCTACAAACCTGATTCAGTTACACTAGTCCTGTGTAAAAGCTTAAAAACTATTATGGGAAGCTTGTGGAATAACACCCAAACATTTGGCCAACAGTTTATCAGTCAGTTTCATAGTGTTGTTTTGAATGTTGAAAATAATACAAAAACTTCTGTTTTTATTCTGACATATTCAAATATTAATCAGAAAAAGTTAACTTGAATGTAATGTTCAACAGTGATGAAAGTTTTTTTTTCTTTTTCTTATGTAAACATCAGGTTTCCACTGTATATGTCCGCAGACCTTGCTTCCATCCTTGATGTGCTGTGTATTCCTTGGGTGTTCAATACTTTTTTTTCATGTAGCCTATTATTACATTTTCTTGCACATAAATTTATGTTGTTTTTGTTTTACTGGAAAAATGTGCATGCATTCAAACTTATTCCCCCCAGTGTCATCAGTCATTCTTAATAAAGAACTACATTTCCATTTTAATATATATATAAAATCTTTATTGTTATTTGAGTGTTTTTTTTTGTTGTTGTTGTTGACAGAGTGAATCTACTCATCATGGAATTTTGGGAGCTTGTCTCCAGGGATGACCACATGCTCGACTCCATCTTCTGTGATCACTACTAAGTGCACCACACCACCACTGACATTGTCTCTCCCAATGGCAAGAGCAATTGCTAAAAAGAGAGAAGAAAAAATACTTATTTCATACACCATATATGACAGTCACTCTCTCCAGCTGTTTCTACAATACAGATGATATTTCTGCTCCACAAAACAATCATGTTTTCCAAAGAACATGGAAGGAAATAACATACTACTGTATATTGACAAAAGTTTAAGGACACCTTCCATTACTCCCTCAAGAATTTCAGTCACATCTTATAACTTGACAGTGACAACAAGGCGGTGACAGAGCAATACAACTGGGCTGTGGCCATGGAACAGTGGTTGCTTGAATCGACTTTGGAAGACTTAGACTTGGGCTTTTCTTTGAAAGTTGAGCAGGAAAATTGACTCAGATCATTTGTTTCAGAGGATGTTTTTGCTCTTTTGCTGCCATTACTCTGATTGGTCGTAGCGCTAATTGGGTGCAGAGACAGTTTAAAAGACAACTGCTGATTCTGCCGCTAGGATTGAGCCTGGTTTAGTGGTCAAGCCCAGACTATACATTTTGATGTCAAAGCTGAGCTTTTCGGGCTAATCCTAACTGACATCACCCAAACTGTTCCCAAAAAGTTAGCATATTGTCAAATGTCCTGGCATGCTGAAGCCTTTCACAAATCGAAGTTCAACCCCTGGAACACAACCATTACACCTTATAGCCTACCTGCACCAGAATGCTGTACAGGACAGGGTCCAAAAAAATAATGTGCAAGTTATTATATAGAGATATAGACCATGACTGACTGTAAGAGAAGAGGAATCTAGTACTTTAACCTGCCATATACCTCTGACCTTGTCAATTACTGTCTGACCTCAAGCACTGTGCTTCTGTAAAAAGATTTGGGTGCTCCTAAATGATGTACCGATGCACCTTTATGAAAGAAAGTTATGAATTCAACTGGAGCCCTTTAAAACCTCTGAAGCATGGAACAATTCCTTACAGTAATGCTTATGTATTTACAATGTAGGCTACTGTGTGGGTATGATAGCAAGGGTCCGTTTTTTTATTAGCAGTTTTATACAGTATGTGTATATGAGTTTCAGTTTGTTTACCATTGGTGGCAAACTGTAAACACTCTTCACGGCTCATGTCAGGTTTGTATTTGGCATCAACGTAGCCATAGATATAGGTGCTTCCTGACCCTCCAATGGTGAAAGGTTGGCTGAGAAGCATTCCACCCAGGGAGACAGTGTATACCTGTGTCATGAAATTGAAAGTGGTATATAGAACATTGTAACTGCATAATTTCAGTCAATAAAACATACATTCAGTTAATAAATATACATTATCATTTTTGATCAGGTTGGTATAATACACTGTACAACGATAACTGACGTCTAATAACTACAGTCACTGAATCAGACTGAGGAAAGACTCACCTGTGGTCCTTTCTTCCTGTCCCACCCTGCAGTGATGAACCCTGCCTGAAGTTCATCTTTATTGTTGTAGCAGAGCTCCTTAAGCACAGAGGCAGCAGCCTTTACAAGAGGAGGGCACTCCATCTGGATACTGACAAAAATGTTTAGAAGAGACTATTTACTTTGGTAATGTAGCGTCCAATTTACCCTTGCAATGTTTGTTTTCCCAGTGATTTTTAGAGAGAGTTTAAAGGTGGAGTAAGCAATGCTGAATGAGGATGTTATCATATATGTGGGTTTATGTTTAGTCTTTTTAAATAGTTAAAGGCAGGGTATGGAAATCTATTCTTTGGCCATTTTTGCAAAATTACTTGAAATTCTCCTCATAATCTAATCTGATAAAACCTTGTAATTTGAGAGACCAGCATTCCCCATCGGACAGCTGTGCATAAATCAAATGTACTCAATTCCCACCTCCTGAAAGCATTTGGAAGAATTTCCAGTACATTCTCTTGTGCTTCTGAGTTTGCACTTGTGCATGAGTGTGTGTTCATGTTCATTTCAAATTTACCATTTCAGTTATTTTTTTCAAAATCAGCCAGTGTTTTGAGAATTTATACCCTACTTTTAAGAACAGAGCATACTATACTTTAAAGGTCTCATTCACCCGAAAACCTCAAAAAAAAATTGCATTTTTTGAAATCCGATAGGTCTCACTGAGTCGTACTAGCATGCGACACATGTAAAACTAATTCTACCCCCA
>JASCQY010000068.1:5534177-5545010 GCA_030264315.1 Sardinella tawilis
CAAATTTCAAATGAGAAGACAATCTTCTGAACTGATCATTAACAATGACTTGGCAGATGGTTAGATAATAACTCCCTCTTCATAATAAATCCAGGGAGACCATTGACCATTTGAATGATCAGGGAACATGGATAATTAGACTAGGGAAGCATCCCCTCAGATAATGAGCTGAGCTGGAGCTGTGTCAGCTTTCTGGTAATGAAGAGAGCAAGGGTGAACGCATGCAGTGTGCATCCTCTTACACCACATTGAACTGAAAGGCTGAACCATCAATGGCTTTGGTCTAGTTGTAATGCAAATGAAACCTAGCCTGGCAAACCAAACTATACACATGAATTGTATAGTCTGGAATCGGACCGTTCACAGCGCTGAAGCCTATGGGTGAGATCAACAGTTGTCGTTCAAACTGTCTCTGCATGTAATAGGCCAGTGCTACTGACCAATCAGAGCTATCAGGCAACCCTTTCATCCAACAGACAGCCCTTTCGTCATGCTAAGCCCGCCCCAATGACTCGCTACACAGATAGAGCGTTCTGAATGGTCCGTCGCAGGTCGCAACAGGCCAGGATTTGCCTTTACCGTGTGAGACTAGACCAAAAGCTAGGCATGAATATTTCTGCCGTTATGCTATTGTTCTAGATGCTAGGCTAAATGAAACCCCTATTTGCATATTTACTCTAAACACTTAAGTCTCTGCAGAGATAATTAAAAACATGTGCTTCTGAAATCTAATCTGATCAGACGAGAAAATCAATGAGAATCAAGGATATTTCCCTAAATTTTCCCTGGAAACTGGTGACATTCTAACAGTCAATATCATTGGCATTGTTTTAGCCTCCAAATTCAGGGATAAAGTGAGTTTGTATTTTACTGGGGCAGGCCACCAAAATTAGGCACTGTCCCAGGAAATCAGAATCGTCTGGGCATTTTTTTGTAATTCCAATATTTTTTTGTGGTCTATGAAAGGAACGGAAAACCAATATTTTCAGCCGAGGTTCACATTCATAACTTGATTGTTTTTTTTGTTTTTGTTGTTGTTGTTTCTTTTAATTTAGCACCCTGAAGTGACTAAGTAAGATCTAGGAATATCATGAACTAATGGGTAGGCCTACTTCAAGGCCTCAAAATATATGTAGTCTATGTGGACAAGATAGCTAAGGTTAGGCCTACATGTTGAGAGCCTCAACAATTATAGGGATCACATGCATTTTTTCTATCTGATTTATTTCATACATGTATGGAATTCTGTGACATTTCCAGCAAAACCTACAACAGGGTTAAACTTTTTAAGAATTTCAATTCATTCAATTCGTATTTTGCCTTTTGACATGCTTTTCAAATGACTACAGTCTCTGTCTCCTTAATGAGGGATGCATCAACACTGCTTGGGTCTCCAGTGTTGTCGCCATAAGCAATATTGCAGTTACTGGTGCTGTTTTGGATCTAACTGCTGGTACTTTCCGAACAGTGACGGTCTTGCCCGAGTGTGCCCGATGTTTAGTAACCCACACGCCGATAGCTGCCGAAGCCCCGAAGATAATCCCGATTTGAAACACCATAGAAGTCCCTTATTTGACGGGTTGAGGGCGAGGAAGAGAGAAAAGAATTTTTGACGAAAAACATAATTTTGGGTATTTACAAAGCCTTGTCTGTATATCCCGGCCCCGCTTATTTAGGCTGTTTATGTACGGATTGTACACGTTTAACAGCGATAAAGGTAATTATACATTTTAATTCACTACCTGAATAGAATTACGTGAAGCTTTTGCCTTAAATGGGTTAAATTTTGCAGTTTTTCTCATGATTTTTTTTTTATTTGACAAGGGATGTGTTGTTAGCGTTATGGGCGTGTTACATGCGATACAGTGCTGTGAGGAAAATACCGACAATGGATAGGTTATTCATGTTATTCAAGTTACATTCATCGGAATGAAATTGATCTCATTCATAACCATTACAGACTGATATATTGATTCTATGATTTATGAAAGTGAACATGTTTATCAGTTGCTTGATTTGTGAAATATGGATTTTCATTGATGATTTCCGAGTTGTACATCATAAATTAGGTGTGTTCGTGATGTATTTGTGGAGCTGCGTGGAACTATTTGGGGAAATGAGAAAAGGCAGTGCTGCATCGGCTATCAGACTGCTGGGTGTATTGCAAAAATGTAAAACCATACTGTGGTGGAAGATTAATTAGATTATTTCTCCATATTCTTCCGCTAATACTTTGTGTAATTGCCCCACTACATGCTGGTTAGGAATGCTTGAGCCCCCCATCCGTTTCTAATGATTTGCCGCTGCCCGGACTCGTTGAAAAGGCTACACCTCTCGCTTTCTTGGACCTGTACAATACTTACATAACAAACGTATGAAGGAGATTGCTAGCAGATGGCCATTTTCTACCATAGTCGCTGAGTAAGTGTTTACATGCATGCCACATCAATATGGGAGGGTGGCGCAGGCACCCGCCTTGCTTTTGCGCGTGGGATAGCCCACATTTGTGCGGGGCTGTTTCGATGTTTTTTTCACGTTTGGGCTTTGTTAGATGTAGGACGAGGTGTTTGTGTGAACGCGCCTGCGTGCATTTGTATGTGTTTCAAATAAAGAGGGAGAAAGCGAGGCTCTAATGTGAGAGAGCGTGTCTGTGCGCGCGCGCGCGCTCACACACACACATCTGGGTGCCATTCAGGTAAATTTGAAAGGCTTCTGTTTGCCTCGTCTCTAGGACATCTCTGAATCATTTTCTGGTATCCCTCTGGTGGGACCACTCTAGCGGTGGAGCGTGACACACCCTTGTCGCACCAGTGATTCTGAGCGGGTGGGGGGGTAGGAGGCAAAGATGTGAATACCATGGTTCCACATCAGAGGCATGTCAAAAGATAACCTGACAGGAGACATGTTAGACCACACACCTTGTGTTATGAGTGAAGGGTGCCATAATGTTTTTCCCCCCTATCTGAGGGTGTTTATTATTGAGATTTAGGTCTAGGACTCACAGTTATTTGGAAAGTTAGTGCAGTACTAAAAACAATTATGGGATGCATAGATGTAGGCCTATTTCGTTTTCTTTATTTAGCCCACTGTGCTTTTATTATTTTATGTAGACAATTTGTCTTCTGGTACCCACACTGGCATGGACTGCTGTCTCCTCAAATACTGCATGAAAAGCCTTCAGTCATCAAAAAAGGCGAGAGATTCCCATTTCACACGGACATATCAGTTGCACCATGTGCACCACAGTGTTCCCTCTTTTCCTCATGGCATAAGAAGTGGTGCACTGCTCTGAGTGAGCAGATTCCCTTGTGTGATGATGATGAGAGAGAGAGAGCGCACGAGAGAGAGAGAGAGAGAGAGAGCGCAGCAGAGCCTTCATCGTTTCAGGCCCCATGTTGCGGGCGGCCAGGCCATTGGCTCAGGAGAACAACAAAGATGCTCTTTGATAGCCTCTCCCCGCATCACCCCTGTTTCCCGCCAGAACGGAAGAAAAGGGAAGTGCCTAATGAAATGACAGACGAGGGGGAATCAAACGCGGCGAGCTGGAGGCTGGGCGATTACTAAGAGACTGAGTACCCACTGTCAGACAATGATAGATGTGCAGGAAAGAGAGAGCAGGGAGAGTCTGAGTAGAGAGAGTGAGTCAATAAGTTAGAGAGAGAGGAAGAGCAAGAGTCTAACATTGTAAGAGCACAAATCTGTGCGGACGAACAGAGATAAGAAAGACGGGAAAGTGATGGGGTGATTAGACAGATGAGAACAGATAAATAGAGAGAGAAAAGGAGAGGTAGAGAGAGAGAGAGAGAGGTGGAGGTGAGGAAGGTGGTGGTGGTAATTGTTATGGTGGTGATGAGATGCAGAGGAAGTGGGACAGAACGGTGGTCCATATTTCGCTGGCCAGGGCTAAAAGGCCAAAGCCAGCAGCACCTGCAATGGATAACAGCCTTTCCTGCCAGACACAGGATATGATATCATCTCCAGTGCCAAGGTCCATTGATGCTAACAGTACACCAGTCACTCTCTGCCAGAACAGGACAGCCGGCCAGCCAACCTCAGCTTACCAGGCCTTTTATGTGATAATGCACTTTTGTGACTCGCCCCCGAGTGCATTTAATCATGTTCCACTAGAGCACCGTATTTATAAAGTTTATGCCGTGGTTTGATGTATAGCTGTTTTGATTTTTTTTTAATGTGTTTTCTCTAAGATGGAGGGAGGGATTGGAGTCAGTTGCATACTCAGACTTGATCTCTGCGAAACCAGAAAACCAAATCTCAAGGAAGTGCAATTTGTAAATGCTCAAATTCAGAGGACTGGAGTTTATCCTTCTGCACTTTGATTAGTGATTTGAAGAGTTATGTTAATAGCTTGGCAAGCCCCAAGTCATATGCAGTAGGCCTAAGCTCTCATTTGGTTCCCATACTGTGATGTTTACTTTCTTCTTTTAAATCCACTAATTTCTCAGGACCAGACGAGATGAACAGACTTAGAGTGACAGTTTTTGGTGCCTTGATTTGCACAGGTAAGACAGTATACAGTATGCACTGTACTAACTACTTACATTAAATCACAATGTACTCACAAATATCATGTTTGTGTATAGAGTTAAACTTTTTAAGTTTTCACCAATCAGTCATCTGTCAAAACAACTATTTCCATAAGTTCTGTATGTATAATGAACATCCTTGTGGGATCTGTCGTAATAGAATATGAGAGGAATAAAAAAATAAGCATTTGGGGAGATAGTAACCACAACTGACTGCATAATTTCTCGATTTCATGTGAGGGAGCATGGAGTTGGTGAGTCACCATCTAGCATTGGAACAATATTTGGAACTATTTTTGGAGAAAGGCATACTGAAGTCAGTCAAGGCAATCTGGATCCAGGGACACTGTTCAATCAACTGGCAATCTCAGGCCATAACTCTGCCATATAACCAGATCTCTGCCCAGGCTACTCAAAGTGCTTTCATATGCTTGAGCTTTCCTGCCAGAGGAACTTGGCTCTGAATCCAGCTACAGTATTGTCTTTGCTGCCTGACTGTTTTACATAAAGTTTATTTTGGCTGTCCGCATAGCTATTTCAAGCCCAGATATGTAGGCCATTGTAAGTTGAAAAGGATGAGGTATTAGTGGCGAGTTTGGAGGCATTAGTGATGCAGAGAGAGGCCTCAAGGAACTCCTCATTTCAGCCGGAGTATCTTATGGAACTACTGATCAGATACAGTGAGATCACATTTAAACTTCTAAACATAAACTCTCTTTTCACAGTGTTATCTGCGACCGTCAAAGGTATGACACAACTCCCCTTTGAATATTATGTCCACAAATATTTGTTGTTTGTTTGCTGCTAGAGTCTGTTTGACTTCTACTTGTTTTTCCATTTTGTTATTTTTCTTGCTTATTGGTTTTTCTGCGACTGTATCTCCCCTTTCTCCCATTCTCTCTGTCTCTCTCCATCATTCCATTCCACTTTCTGTATTTGTTCACCGCAATGTTGTCATTGCCTCTGCTGTCCTCTCCTCTCCTCGCCTGTCTATTTGCCTGCTGTGCTTTCTGCTTTCTGCTTTCCTCATCCTCCACTCCCAGCGAAAGAGGAGCATCGGATAGCGTTCTTTGGGGAGGATGTGCACATCTCCGTGCAACCGCAGACCGGCACTGACGTGGTGTTCCGGCCGCGGGTCAAAGGTCATGCTGAAATGGTCCTGATGCAGAATGGGGAGGTGGTCCACAGCCGGGTCAAATTCAACACTCAGCACTCAGCGCTGATCCTGGAGGATGTTGGTGAGGAAGATGAGGGTCTCTACGTGATCAAGAACACAGCGGCACCGACCCATGTTAAGCACCTCAAACTCATCGTTAGAGGTATGAAAGGGTCTGCATAACAGACAGTAAAAGATTAATTAATAAATGCTTTGTATGACCCATTTGATGCGTTATTATGACTGCTGATAGCACTAATAGAGGAAGTCTTTTCCCATGCTTATTCAGGAGTTTTCCATTGATTCATCAATAGTTGAGTAAGTTGAGAATCACACAGACATAAATGGACGAGCACACACATGCAGTACTTTAGGGAATATTTAATCTTCAGCTGTCACTGACAGGCTAAGAGTCAAGCATGTGAGACTTAAGGAAGGACTTGAGGAAAAATTGTGAAACATGATTTATTTTCTGTGGAGAGAACATGCAAGCATGAACAGTGGTCAGGGCATATTACAGTATATGCTATGCCATTGAGTTTCTAAAATGACGTGATAGCATCCATTTTAACTTTATTTGAGGGGAAACTGGAAAAAGATTAATCAGGAAGGAGGAGGACTCCTCATCAACACTGTTACTGTCCCTTCCAATTACCACCTCGGCATATTCATTTACAACCAGGCTTCCATGAAGAAGTCACTGGGGACAGATTTGTTGGGAGTTGGCTTCTCTGTGACCTCCTGCGAAGATGTAATTAGTTTGTCCTGGCCTGGCATCTCACTCTGACTCACTCTAAGCACGCTCCTAATTAGTGTCACTGCTCAATGGCATGGGCCTGAGAACACGTACGGTTTAATTGAGGTTGTGAGGTGTGAGCGAGGTTTGTTTCACGCCATGTGGATCTAGTACTCAGTCACCTGGTACAAATAGCTGTAGAAGACGAACGCAGCCACGGCGAGGGCGTTCGCTCATACCAAATGCTCGTGTAACACGAAACAGGGTATTCATCACGTTGCAGTCTGGGGGCTGCTGACAGTTTTGGCAGCTCTTGCTCCCTGCTCTTGATTTTCAATGCATCTGCCCATTTTTCTGCAGTGCTTAGACCTTTTGAATAATGCTGTGAAGCGCTCATTAGTCATACATCGATTTCCTCTCACCACTGGTGCTGCCAGAACCATGAGTAACTGCCTTGTATGGTGGGAGCTTATTGTTCATATCTGATTGTAAAGAGTGAGGTCCTTTTCCCTATTTTACCTCTGCAGTGGTATTCAAAGAGCTGAAAACAAAGTCTTTGGTCTCCAGATGTTTTTCTCCAACCCTCTTATTACATGCCACTTGAAGCATGAAGACATTAGGCCGCAGAATTCTTCAGAGGCCATCCGCTTAAATAGCATGACTGATTCTTAGCTGGGAATGATAAATATGTTTCCCAGTAGAGGTAGTGGCAGACAGAGGTGATATTTCAAAGTTAGTGACAACTGTTGATTTTAATGTCCTACCCACAACCTTAATGCATTTTTAGTATATCTGAATGGTAATAAATGCCCAGTGAGTACTATATCACCCTCTTGTTCACCTCTAAAGTGAAGATGCGTTAGGACTTGCCACAGTTGCTCCTAGCTTAGATGACAGAGGGTCAGCATGTCCTAATCTGGCCTGCTCCAAATTGAGGGCTAAAATAACCTTGCTTTGGGAAAAAAAAGAGAGATGCTTGGTGACGGAAAACGTTCCCATGGGGAGACAAAAATACCAGCCTTAAACACCGGAATCCCTTCTTGACTGCTTGTTTGACCTGTTTCCCCCCCCCCCCCCCCTTTCCCTTTATGGTAGATTGCGCTCTGGAGCAGACGATAAAGTATGGGGACACTTACCGCATCTTGCTCCGCGACATCAGCCTACCGATCACCCTGGAGTTCCGCTACAGTATGGCCCACATCAACCAGACCACTGAGTCCCCCCCAGTGGTGCTCCTGAACCAGACCTCCACCCCTGTGGATGAGTACAAGGGCCGCTTGAAGGTCAGCACCAAATCGGTGGACCTCCACCACGTGACGGGCATGGACGAGGGCAGCTACACCATTTTGGACAGTGACGGAAAGATCCGGACGAGAACTTGTCTGAATGTGAAAGGTGAGTAAGCCTTAGTGCTTGAGGGTGGTAATTGTTTGAAACGGAGTTTAAAGGAGGCACTTGCCAAGTAGCTATAAATACAGTATGTGAATAGGACACTGCAACTGTTAGTAGCTCATTATGTCCTCTGTAGAGTGACATTAATGTTTGTGCTGGTGATCAAATTTCTGTAATTGGAGTGCAGGCCTCTTAGTGTTGAGAGCTTGAGAGCGCGAGCCGCTGAGTAGTGTGTGGAAAGTACCAAAAGTGAATTCCAGAGTGATTCATGCAGATCTCTGATTCAACTCTTCCCAGAGCATCAGAACTTCGTCCGCCTGGAATACGACAAAACCCTGAAAATCAACCTCTACCTGAACCATGACAAGGTCAACATGGTCTACAGGAGAGACTCAGATCACAAGGAACGGATCATCCTGAACCAGGGGGAGCTGATGGTCCCTGTTGACCCAGCGTTGGAAGGGCGCCTCTCAGTGGAGGGCTCTGTGGTTTACCTGAAGCAGGTCCGTGTCAGTGACATGGGCCTATTCAGGGTCAGGGATCTGCTTGGTTTCCATGTCGCTGATGTCTACCTTGAGGTCGATCGTGAGTGGAACATCCTAACGCCAATTTTCCCGTTTATGTTTAATTACCATTATTAATTAGTAAATGCGATGTCTGTGCTATTTTAGTTAAGTGCATCCCATTTAAAATGTGCCCTTATATTTGTTTTTGTCATTTTGTATGTCATTTTGTATTTGATTATTTTTTTGTCATTACATTTTTCACTTTTTATTGACATCTTTTACATTTGTGTTGTATTTGTATTTACAGTAGATATAATTTCAGTAATCTTTCATTTCATAAGCATTAAAAAAATCTTTCAGGTAAATATGAATTATGCAGTAGCAGTTGGGGTGTTTGGTTTTTGACAAAATAAGAGCATAGAAGAGAGATGTCTACAGGCCAAGGTATACCGACCTGCTCAACCTGCTACAGCGTGTATCGACTTTGTTGTCAGTTGTAATCAGTTGGTTGATTTTATGTTGTTGCTAGAATATTTGTGGGTTTTACTTGGGTAGTTATGGTTGTTGCTGTGATAATTGAAGTGGTTGCTAGAGTAATCATATTATTTGCCATGTTGCTGTTTTGAAACTGGTTGCAATGCTAATTGATAGGGTACTTGTGGTGGTTGCAAGATTTTTGGGGATTCATGGTGGCTATGATGGTTTCTAGGGTAATCATATGGGTTGCTATGGTAGCTGTTATCATCATATGCCTGGTCATACTGTATGTGGACCAATATGAATGATGTACATGGTTATAAACTTATAATAAATTATTGTAAACCTAAAATAATGTGGACTGATATATAGGCCTAGTTGATACCATCTGACGTAAGAGTGAAATTGAATATGACGTTAACACATTATGTTAGGAAACACAATAATATGTTAACAGCCCCAGGTCAATGGATAGCCATGTTGACTAAGGGAATTGTTGCACATTACAATGGGCGCAAACTGATAAGGTTGATGCTCAGAATGGGAGAAGAAGGCAGAATCTTGAGTGGGATTTAATTTGCATTAGGATCTGGATTTACAGCCTTTTATCTCTTTGTCTCATTTCAATCTAATGTCCTAATTCTGTCTGGGGCTATTCATTATAGCGCTCTCTCGCTTCCCAGTGTAATCTTCAACTGTAATTTGTTCACCCAGAATTATTTTTTTTTGTCTCATAATTTCTTTCTTTTTTCTCCTTGGTAGTCACATCCATGTCTTCAAAGGAGTTATATAAATAAATGACTTGACTGTTTTTGTCTTGACGTCCAGTCAATGTTTTTATTTATCTTATCCTTCTACCCATTTATCTTCATGTTTTTTTTTTATTCTTACGGTATGTATGTATTTTTTCCATGCCTCACATTCGCTTTATTCTATTACCTCAGAAAATCAATTTTTCTTTTGTACTACCTGTGCTGATCTGTGTCATTATTTTATCTGTCTCTCTCTCTCTCTCCTGGTTATCCTTGCCTCTCCCAGCCTATAAGCTTCCCGTTCTGACCGTGGCCATCCTGTCCTTGCTGGGCCTGGTGGCGCTGCTGCTCTTGTTGTGCCTGCTCTCCTGCCAGATCAAGGTGCATCGCCGTGCTGAGAAGGCCCGGAAGATCGCCCTCATCGCCCAGCAGTCTGGCAAGGGAGACGGCGAGGCATTCAGACAGGTAAATGGCTGCCTGCCGACACAGTCTTTTTTGCCTGCCGACCACAAATGCCGTCAGGATTTATGGAAAAAAGGCTAGCATTGTAATAGTGTGCAGTCTGTTATTGCTGATAAGTGTTTATCATGACCCAGCCAGTGACACAGTGGCAAGGTTAATGTGACTACTGTTATGTAAAGTGGTGCTGTCAAAGCAATTTGTTTTGATGCTAAATAGCTTCTTTATAGATGGATAAAAATGGTTAGACTGGTTGTAGCAAATCGTTTACTGAGCAGAGCAGACAGGATTTAACCAGCGCAAATAATGTTGATGTTTATTTGTGTGTCTCCGTGTTGTCTATGTTCTCGTGAGTGTCCTTACTGTTCACCTCAAGTGAACCAACATTCTATAGCTACTATGTAACAGATGCTGAATTACAGTAGTGATTAGAGAACAGATGTCACATTGCACTATATCTCTCTCTCTGACTAATGGACACATATCACGTCCAAGTCTGATATCCCTTTACCACAGAAAAAGTTTTCCCAAATTGTGTCTAGTGTATAGAATGTTAGATAATCCTGCTACAGTTTGTGTTTTTCAAATGACCATCACAGTCATGTCCATATCCACACCCATGCCAGTGTGTGTCGTGTGTGTGTGTGTAGAAGAGACAGAATATCTTTATGTTTGTGCATGTATGTGTACATTGGGCCTTCCTTGTGGCTGAGGGGAGGATGCTGGTGTTTGCGGTGTGTATGTGTGTGTGTGTGTGTGTGTGTGTGTGTGTGTGTGTGTGTGTGTGTGTGTGTGTGTGTGTGTGATTGTG
>JASCQY010000068.1:5547974-5563238 GCA_030264315.1 Sardinella tawilis
TGTGTGTGTGTCTGTGTGTGTGTGTGTGTGTGTGTGTGTGTGTGTGTGTGTGTGTGTGTGTGTGTGTGTGTGTGTGATTGTGTGCATATGCACATGTGTGTGTGTGTGTCTGTGTGTGTGTGTGCTGGCTTGTCAAATGACCTCACTCAGCAGCTCTCTCTGCGGCAGGAAGCTAGTTAATGGTTTGCCTTGCGTTGCATCTCTCCCCTCTTAAAGGCGCGGCTGGTGGAGCCTCCGTCCGGTGAGAGTCCTTGCGTGCGGCTGTCTCTCTTTCCCCCATAGTGCTGCTAAGTCCCATAAATCTGTATTCGGTGTTTGTACTAATGCTCTTATCATGGGGTTCCCTTGTAAATGTGAAGTTGCTCTTGTTGCGTATACCGTACCTCTGCCTTTCCCACTCACCAACACCCCCCCCCTTCATCAGTGGTTCTTATAGTCTGTGTCATCCATCTGTTCATCTGTTCCCTCTCTGTTCATTTCATCCCCTGGCTTCTCTCGAAGCTCGATTACCTACAGTACCAAAATGAAAATTGACTAAATGCAGCATACGGTGAACTGCAGGTGTTTCTCGTCAGCAACCCCTGCAGTTGAAGCTATGGTACAAATAGGCATACAGATGCGTTTAGTCCCTTAAGGTTCCGTTCCCTTTGCAAACACACATGCACATATGACCTGCTGATATATTGTAGACAAAGTGGTAAATATTCACTATGTGTATGTGTGTTTTGTATGCATATATGTGTGCCAATTTGTGTTTATTGCTGTTTTAAGCTCTGCCCTGTGTGTGTGTTCCTGAGAGAACAAGCGTGTTGTCTGAGAGTATGTTTATCTATGTGTGTGCGTGTGTGTATATGTGTGTGTAAGTGTCTGTAATTATGTGTGTCTTCAGGGGTGTCTAAAAGAGGCTGATAACGACTACTTTAAAATTCTCATTTGTACTGTCTCGGAACACCACCCACTCAAAGACAGCAGCAGAGATTTATTGATAGTTTAATGCTTCTTTTCACAATTAATTGACTGCTCAAATCACAGTCTGCCTTCATGAATAAACAAGACAGAACTCTGCTTTCTGACAATTCCTCTAACCTTCCCGCACCTAATTGCAAACATTCCAACAGCCAATGATGTTGTTAATAAACCTGACAGACAGGAGTGAGACATTTAATAAAAGGCTGACAGATAATCAGCTTAATATATAAACCTCCCAGAAAGACATCTGCTTTATCACTGACTGAGTGATAAACAAACAGATGCTGAAAACAACAACAAAACAATTGAACTAATCGCCTAGCGCTAATAAAAGGAGAATTTATGATCGTTCATCAGCCACAAGAGTGATTGTCCTTGTCTCTGTCTGTGTGTTACTATGTGTCTTTGTTTGAATTTGTCCTGTGTTTGGAATTTTGTGTGGATTCTTGGTGTGTATGTGCATATATATTGTGACAGTGTGAGGATCTCTGAGGTTTTCACCAGTGCTTGCATGAACTCAAGTAGTTTCCTTGAAAGCACTTTCATATTTAGGGAGAGTCAGGTGTTTGACCGTGTCTCTGAATGGGGCCTACTTGGGACAACAGTGTTTTGTGCAATAGGCTATACAGTATATACACTGTAATGTCTGTTGGTTCTAGCGTAGCATACCCATCTATTCAACGCTGTGCAAATATGCCGCCCATCATAGTTATTCGTTGGTAAGAACAGTCTCACAACATGGTCAATTCGGTACAAAATGGAAAGTGTCCCAGAAGAGGAATTTGAGGCGCTATATTTATGGAGCCCCAAAAGCACTCAATCTGCTGTGAAAGATTCCATTATGCTATACCCACTACAATCCCACTTCCTCCTCCTCCTAGTACTTCAATATTGGCCCCTTCAGATGACTCAGGGTTATAGGTAGCTACAGGCCTATCTGACCTCACAAGTCACGAATGTTCTCAGTGGTTTCTGAAAACCACAGTGTTGCAATATATATCTCCTCCATAAGGTTATCAGTAGCCCGAAGGAGCTCGGTGTGCGGTACTTGTATCGTGCTTCTTGTGCGTGCTTCTTTTGGTCAGCCCTCACATGGCCTGACAGCCGTGACATGGTGGCAGTTTCATGGCTTTGGAACCACAGTGACTTGATTTGGTATGCACACGTTGATGTTCATCTTGTCCTGTTACAGGTGGTTCATGAGGCATACACAAGATTCACTGAGGACTCAGTCACCACCCAGTCGCAGTGGGACCCAAACACAGACAACACTGAAGTTGAAATCAAGGTGGGCCACATGGAGCGCATGTCAGTACTTTACAAACCACAAGATGGTTGTGCTTTGTTTCGTCAAGTGATATCAAGTGGATTATAACACCTCATAGCTATCCTGAATAAGAAGATTAAAGTAATCTATTAATCTTGCAAAGATTATTATGATACTTTGTAGCGTAATTGTTCACCCACAACTTTTTAATGATTAATAGCGATATGCTCATTTTTATTATTGGTTTAATATATTGCAGTGTACCACAGAAGTACAAAGTACAGATTTACCAACGTCAATAGACTTAAGACTAAACAGACAACAATAGTTGTTTACCAGAACATTTCTACTGGCACAGAAATGTTGTACATCATAGTCAGCATGCTTGTTGTCTCCAACAATCTCATATTGTGTCTCTGTCACCACCCTCTCTCTTTGGTTAGGGTCTTGAAGTGTCCAAGTCCGGCCGCTATCAAACCCTTCCCTCCGACAAGAACTTCTTGGAGATGAGTGATTCTGGCGTGGAGTTCACCTCCTCGGCGTTCCCGCTCGACAGCGACACGGACGTGCCCCTGACCTACGCCTCCCACAAGCCACTCCTCGACTCGGTCCACTCCGATGGCTTCGTGACCGCGCAGCCCACCATCGCCGAGGGCACCGAGAGCAACTCGCGCACCCCCGACTCCATCCTGAGTGCCAGCCCCGCCAGCCTGCCGAAGGCCAATGGCCAGCCCGACGGTGACCTCATGGGGGTCACCACCCCTGATTCGCCACTCAAGGGCCCTGAGATGGATGGCATCGTGGACCCGGCCCCCGTGGGTAGTCCTGCTAAAGAGCCCAGCAAGGACGCAGGACCCGCAGGCGAAGCCGCCTCCACAGCATCTGGTGCTACTGAGAATGCCACAACTTGAGACGCAACTTTATACAGCATAAATGCCACAGAGAGAAAGAGGAAAAAAAAACATAGAAATGTATCTACATAGCCACTAACCACTTAACACCTTGACAATCTCTACTCAAACACTTCTAACATGCAACTATATAGTCACCACTGCTTGTTTTGCTGGAGGCATATGACCCATCCATTGTTACTTTTCTTATTTGGACACATTTCAATCTAATGAATGCTTAGCCCTAACGTCTGAGCTAACTTAACCCAGAGGAACAACTTTAAAAAAAAAAAAACAATTCCAACTCACCTGACTTCTAAGAAACACAAGTGTTAAACGTGTCTTTGCACAATGCATGCGTTTGAATTAGATTCAGCCAAGATGTCTCAGCTGACCAAGAGCAAAAGGATAGTTTGGAATGACTGTAGTGCATGCAAGTCTCTTGGACAAACAGTCACAAACTTGAAAGTTTTGTATAAATATGTATAAATAACTAACGTTGATGGTATACCTAAAATACATTAAAAAATCAGGGGTTACCCAACATGATTGCATAAAAACCCATTCCCTTTAATTAAAAAGACCAAATAAATCATGTAAAAAAATCCCATTATACCATACTAACCACAATAGACTCAAATCTTATTTTTGAGTACAATAGCATTAATTTAACAACATTAAGACACCTTAAACCATCGGAGTCGACCATTTTGACATTATAAGGCCTATTTAGAAAAAGAACAAAAACAAAACTAAAATCAAATAAGAGCAATACTCTTGTGAAATGTACTGGAATGAAGTGGTCAGGAAGCTGTCTTTCTGGCTATCCCAGAGAAATGCACAAGCTTCCCTTTGCTGCATCTGAGAGCTCATCAATAATGAATGGTTTCCCACAACAGGAGATGAATGCGTTGGGAGCCTAGCCTGTTCTGTCTATGAGGCTACGGTTCTGTGAATGGTCAACAGCACCTCCTTTGGTACCTGTGTGCAGGGATACTGGAGGCTGCTCTAGTCTAAGCACTTTATCCCAGGGCTGACAAGCATGTATGAGAGAACGACAGAGAGAGACAGAGAGAGAGAGAGAAGGAGAAAGAAAGAAAGAAGAAAAAAAACGAGGCAAAGAATGAGGTAGGCCTGGCAACTTTCCCTTTAGTTCTGACCGTTCATCTTCTGCTTCTGCTCGCTCTGTTTCACACGCTTTCGTGCTCATCCATCATCATGGCATCCACTCTTTGAAGCGATCCCCCTGGACATATCATCAGTCACCTCATCCGCCCTGCCCGGCTCACCGCATTCGGAGATGCAGCACTGGGGCCAGGTGAGAGGGCCAAAGAACATCACCTCAGCTCTGGACACACTCCCACCACATTCACAGCAGTGAGAGAGAGAGAGAGAGAGAGAGAGAAAGAGAGAGAGAGAGAACAGCACGAGTGTCAGTAGAAACCCCGGATGGATGTCTTTGCTTGCGGACTCCTTCGTGCTGGTCTGGAGGACTTGAACTAGTGAAGGCTGACCGGCACACTTGACAAGTGACTGACAAGTTGTCCACCCGGTTTAAGGCGGACCCCACCAAGGTTATCTGTCTGTCCGTCAGTCCACACTTTCGTGCCACTGCAGTTTTTTGCTGCCCGTAGAAGACTGTTGCCTGTCAGATTTTCCTCCTCTTGTGGAGAGTGATGAATGTATGTGGAGACTTGTGTAACAACTGAATGTCACTAAAGGAGAGGGCATGCTCATAAATCAGTGCTTGTACACACCAGTAGTGGCTGGCATAATATTTGAATTATTGGCGTATACATGAATTCAATTATTCTTTTTACAATCCCCATGGCATGCATTGTGTGCATGGTGGAGTGTGCTGCATTTAACCACACAAGCTGAGGAACAGCTGTATTTGTGTAAATACAGGACTGCCCTTTCAAAAGCAGGCTGGGTTGGTGTCAATTTCTGTCAAAAACAATCACTTGGATCAGCATGTAACTGATAAAACCTCACAATATTCGTATGACAGCTACATTTGAATGATCAGACCCCATTTTTTCTACTTGTCAGTTTGATTTCTCTTGCCAGTTGCATCTTCCTCTCACTTCACAGTCAGGAATCTCCCCAGTGGCCTGAAATTATTCACGAAGGTTGACAAACGCATTCGCTATTTTTGGTTGATAAATGCATGTGTTCCTCAACCCCTGGATTGTCACATCAGAGTGTGCCATCTCACACAGTCACACACCTCCCCATCAGCTCCATTTTATGTAGTAGCAGCTCCAGAGAAGAACATCCACCTCCTCCATCCACCCTGGCAGCATGGGCCTGACAGACGAGATTCCACTAGGCAGCAAATGAACCCCTAGCTTGCCCAGGGCCAAAGTCATTCTCAGTCTCAGTCTCTCTTGTTGATTTCCCTCACTCGCCCTCCCTCCTTTCCCTTCACCACACCACCACATCTGCTCTATCAGAGGAGAGAAATCCAAGTTGTTGTATGCAGACGGATGCCACAACCACTGGTGACTGAGATGGAGGGAGGTGGGTCTCTGTAAAAAGAGAAAGCGATAGTGGCAGACTTGGGTCAGGCAGCCAAGTACACTACTGCTAAAGGACTCGCAAGATCTGTGGGGAATATTGCTACCTCATAACCTATCTGATGTCTGTGGAGGAGATCTAACAGAGAGAGAGCGAGAGCACCTGGACTGCATATGAGAGGTCGTCTTAATGGGAAAAAAGCACAAATAGAATGAAGAGTAGCCTTTTTTTTCTCAAAACTACCAATTTTTGAACTGATGTAGCAGCTAGTGTAAATAAGTGCAAAAAGTATGACTCTAGTTCCTAATTAGCTATTTATTAATCAACCCTGGGCATTAAGTATCTAACTTGAAAACCTTGCAGGTATAGTACTAACATCAAGTAAATGAATGATCAACTATTTGCTTGTATCTCATTTTGTAAGTGATTTGTGGTAATATTTTCAAGAAGGATCAGGTTGAATGGTACAGTAGTTTCTATTCCAAAAGGCTAGGACATGTGAAACACACCCAGATATCAGTGCCTAACTAGTCCAACATCCAATCCGATCGAGGAGACTAACCCGTTTGAGTGTACTTTATTAGCAATAGTGCAGAATTCAGTGACATGCAACCTACACAGGGTAGCCTATAGCCTCAATTAGTGAAGCACAATTAGGGTACATCCACAGCACCACTGCATTTACCACCGCCTTTGCCCACGCAGTCGTGTAAATAGAAACAGTGCATGCTAGTAGTAGTAGTATAGTCTTTTGTTAATGCAAGGCTAATGCAAAATGTTTTTTTTTCCCCTATTCTACAATTCTTGCATTTTCCTGAGTTACTCCATCTGACACCAGTGGAGAAGGAGGCATTCCAAGAGACCCCAAAGACAGAATGAGAAAGTGCAGTATCTCTCCAATGTCTACTTTTCTTTCATTGTCACTTGCGTTTTGTCCTGCTCTTCATCTCAACCATAGCCTAAATATAGGCTACACATATCTTCACACATTTTCAAAGTTAAAAACATCTCAACAACATCCACAACAACATCAACAACATCTCCTAACTTCAGCAAGGGAATGTTTTTTTTTTAAATTACCAGACAAAGAAATACAGTACATACACCATAACTAAGTATTGCTACAGCTATGACTTTTACTCTGTTATTCTCCTTTGAAATACTGTCCTATAGCTCTAACATATACTAAAGACTTAATCCAGCATGCTGAATTGTAGTTTGCCTGATAGACAGCAGGCACCATGCATTGCACTGTAGGATACTGTACTACTGGTTTCTGTCCATGCATACTGGGAAGGTTGCTTCAGTGTCAATGGTACTATACTGTGTAGTGGGCAAAAATGCATCCTTTTATGTCCTATGTCAGACCAGTCAAAAGTGTATTGTTACTATTTTTCACCTGACAAATGTTCATTAACGTTAAACACAATCTGTCCAAATACTATATACATTCACACAGAACTGGGTAGGCAGTTCGTAAACTCTCACCAGAAGATGCAATTAGAAAGGTACACAAGTGTAAATCCCAGAGAGGGCTTGAAAATAATCCTTTCCATTTGGATTTCAGCCAAAAAAAACAATAACTGATCAAGTCCATTATTCAGGTGTTATGCAATGACAAGATGCAACAACATTTAATGGTTTAATGGGTTTTTGTGTACATTATGTGTAGGCTACTTTGCAAGGCTATGCAATATTACACTGCTTCTATGCCCTATGGGAGGATGTTCTGAGGCACACGCTCCCCTCAGGTTTGACTTGATTTCACAAGCGATGTGTGAAATGTTTCCTCTCTTATGCAGGCCATATGCAAGCATTTATTTAGCTTTACAGTCTCACATTTCATGCATTCACCGTAATGCCCATCCTTTTCAGTGGCTGAAAATAGTTAACAATGATCGCATCTGAACATGTTTAAGGTATTAGGCCTATTTGTGATGTACTGACGATCTGGTCATTGTCTTTAACAGCCTGATGTAAGCCTGGTTTGGAATGATACCAATACTTAGGGAAAAAAAAAGATAGTCAGAGTCAATGTCTTAATTGAGGTAAGGAGTGTTGAGTCTGAAAATCAATAAATACACAAATTCAACAAATGCTGACAGGTTATTTTCTTTACCTTTCAGACGATCCTATTTGTTAATTTAGTTTGACATGTCAAGAATTCCCTTTGAATAGGTTACAAGTAGCCTATATGAATTCAGAAAAAATAAACTATGGTATCATTGACTCAACAGCACTTCTCAGCCATGTACAGTATAGTTACCTTCTATATGCTTGTTTTAATTTCCTGATGTGAGCTGATTCAGTTTATAAAAATGCCTCTTTAAAATATAGTACTAGGCTTAACATGCACAGTTTTGTAAAATGTTTTTTTTTTCTTTTATGAATGAATTCTGATTATAATAAAAATAATTTTGACAACTATTAAGTTTGCTGTGTTTTCTACAGGTACATGAACAGGAATAGGTGTTTGTTTTGCGGCCTATGCTTGTTGGCCTATGAGCGTAAAGCTTTAATCAGAGTGACTTGTAAGTTATCTGAAAATAAGACTTAATTAGAAGAATTTAGTTCTACGGTATCTGATGTAAGATACGGAATACAATGCTTCAAAATTAATGCTTGTATAATTTGTCTGTATTGTTACAGTCCACCTAGGTCGCATGAAGTCATTTTAACACTTGACCATTTTAACCTCAAGAAATTTCGCGGAACGTCAACAGAGACGGAAGTGGCGTGATTCTCGCGCAAGGAAGCCTTTCTGGCGCGCCAAATTTCAAAGGACTTCCTGGGAAAAGGACGCGAAAGGAGGAACAACAGCGATTAAATAAAGACTAAATCCTCCCATTTGCGATTGAATTTTCTCGATAAAGGGGTATGTTGGGACTTCTACATCATGTCTGATTAGGATATATGTGACAAAAACTGAAATTTAATTGATAATTTGTGTGGTTATGTAAGTCGCTTTTTGTGCCGACCGAAAGCTTCACCAGCAGCACTAGCTGGCTTCAATATTGGCTAGCGAGCAATGCTAAGCATTTTTTCTTTAGTGCTGTTTCAGTATTCATGTGGTTAACTCACAAACGTTGTTTCGTAATGTGCTTCAGTGCATGCTATCTACATATAAATAGCATGAAAACGATTTTCATTTGCAAATGTCATCATCTTGTATGCATCCATTTCTTTCACTATTCTTGGGTGGTTTTGCTTATTGTCATAAATGATCAATGTTAGCGTTGCGTACTTGCGGTACAGTCCTCTGCTACGTGCAGAGGACGGTAGATAAAGTTAACAATATAAGTTACATAACTTAAACTTAGAGAGAAACTTAAACAAGATATGTTGGTACATTATGTGCAAGAAAACAAAACGCCTAGTTAATGAAATGCAATGTATGAGTACACGTACATGTAGTGAGTCCTTTACAACGACGGCCCGTCTTCCATAGTGTTTGAAGTGTTGATATGACGGTAGCTGTTGAAAGATGAGTCCGGTTTGTCAGGCTGAGACTTTTCAATCCGCTTTAAACAAAACATCGTGCCAACTCTATAAAAAATAATGTCAGTTGGAAAACATCACTGCTTTCATGGATTTGCATTAGATCAACTCCCCCTAACGGCATTTTATTCTCATCTTCTGTTTTTCTTAGGTGCAGGAACGTCATCTGGGAAGACTTCATAACAAGCAGACTGTTAATCTAAAGACATTTTTAGAAAATGTACAACAAAACAACTTTATGAAAAGCTACCCAACATTAGGCAGTCTGCCGTTTTAAACTCAATTCTGTCAAGTTTTGTCATTACCTGTTGATTATTGTTTTTGTAGACATGTACACTCACGAAGTTGTACTCGCTTTTTAAACGTAATTTTAAACAATTGTCATCCGTGAAGATTTCCATATTGTCGATGAAAATGGCTGATGCATAAAATCAATCGCATATCTAGTTGAGCAAGAGTCAGGGCTTTATTCTGGCGATCTTGGTCGGTTGCGGGAGGGGCTGTTGGGAGTCGCGATGCTGTCCGAAGTCCAGCCCTGCTTTCAGCTGCTAAGAATCGGCTCTTCGTCCTCTAACGGCGGCGCTCTACCGGACTCATCTCGGGACCTGTACACCTTCCGGCCTGCGCTGACTCATTCGGTGTTTAGGCTCGGCCGTGCAGCAGAGGTGTGCGATGTGACTCTGGATGCCACCAACGTGTCTCGCATACACGCAGAGCTGCACGCCGAAAAGGAGACAACTTTAAATGGAGAGGAGGGTTGGAACGTGAGAGTCAAGGATCGAAGCAGCAATGGTGAGCCTAGATTTGCGCTTGCATTCAACTATAATAGGGTTGTGCTTAATGCCAGTCTTAATAAGTCTGGGTCTCTTTGTCAGACATCCTGTTAAATACATTCTAGTCTGCTGTACTGAGTCACATATTTTGTTTATCACCAGCCTAATGCTAATGCACTTATTTGTAGGCACCTGGGTCAATGATGAACGTTTGCAGCCTGGTGTCCAGTGGGAGCTCTCAGATGGTGACACCCTTGCATTTGGTGGGCAGTCAGAACAAGGGAGCCCAGAGTTCTATCTCCTGTTCCAGAAAGTCTGCGTGCGCCCGCTTGACTTTGACGCCATCACCCTCCCAAAGGCCGGTTCCTTTTCCTCCGACCTCCAGAACCGTATCAGGACCAATCAGGAGCGCAAGGTGGATCCACAGCTGGACCTCAGCCGTCTATCCATCAAGCGTGCAACTGTCATCCTCAACTCCATTGGCAGCCTGAGCAAGATGAATGGCAGCTGCTGGACCTTCAGCCGTGCCGACAACACACCCACGCCGACATCCAGCCGAGTCAGCAGCCCCACGCCCATTTCCCTCGTGCCCCCCTCCACGCCTCCGCCACCGCCCGCTCCGCCTGCAACCTCCTGCAGCACGTCGGCGAAGAGCCGACGCAAGTCGGCGCACACGGTGCTCCTGGAGGATGACAGCACTGACGAACAGGGGAACGTGGTGACGGTCGGCGAGGCCAGGCTGCGTGGCCGCAAGAGGCGGCGCCTCTACAAGTCCGAGTCTGAGGTCTTCCAGCCGCCGCTGGCCAAGCCAGAGCACAGACCCGTTCCTCCCCGGCCTCACATCAACATCACCACCTATAACAGTCACTCTTACCATCACAATCACCATCACCATCACAATCACACAGAAATGAGGATGGGGATCAGCCAGCACATCGTCGCCAACGTGCACATGCGACGCAGCAGCGCCGAGCCCATCTATAACCGTGGCAACGGGGGCAGGGCTGCCCCGGTGTACCGCCAGCGCGAACCAAAGGGCCTCTCCCCAGCCACCCGGGGACGGAGGCGGTCTGCACCTTCACCCATGTACTCCCCCCTGGTGGTGGGAGGAGAGAACTACAACCTGGCCTCGCCCTCCCTGAGGGTGGCCAGAGGAGGCAGGGAGAGGAACCAGTTCTCCCGCTTCCATGTCACTACAGGGTGAGTCGTCGCTGTGTTGAATACATGCATACCTATTTCTATTTATGCTTAAATCTCAACGAAACCCAGTCCAGCCTTAGGGCTGTTTACACCGAAGTCATAGCTGATGCAACTAATCGCATTAGTCTAATGACTCAGTGAAGGACATATTTTTTAGATGTGGTGGAACAGGCCCAGTCATGTTTACGCATTTGAAAAACACCAAAGTATTTAGTGTTGTTTTGTCGAGGCATTCCAGTAATATTACCCTGTGGATCTGCCCTTATTCTGAGTGCCAATATGCAAGCAGTTTACATCAAAAGATCTCTTGAAGTGCTTTCCTTAACTTTTGGTGTGCTAAGCTTCTCTAGGGTGTAAAGCAATAGACATGAAAGACTATAAACAGAAAATAAGGTTCAGTATGAAGTGACGCATATATTCTCTCTCCCTCCCTCCCTCTTTCAGGAAGCGCAGAGGCCGACCCAGGAAGCACCCTCTTCCTCTGCGCCAATCTCTCCCCTCCCCTACCTCTTCTTCCTCTTCCTCCTCCTCGTCTTCTTCATCCTCCTCCTCCTCCTCTTCCTCCTCGGATGACGACGACGAAGATGAGGAAGAGGAGGAACGAGCCCAGGTGGGCGGCGTGGAGGCGTGTGCGGCCGGCCTGCGCTGCCGGCTGCCCCAGCAGGACACGGTGCAGTGGATACAGTGTGACGACTGCGACGGCTGGTACCACGTGGACTGCCTACGCTGCGGCCGCAACTCCTTCCTGCTCGACCCCAACGCTGACTTTCACTGCGGCTGCCGCTAAGGCCAGGGTGAAGTCTTCACCTTACACCCCCCTCCCCACCCACACATGCTACAGAAGTCTCGCCTGCTTCCATAGAGCAAGATCTGCCCCAATGACTAATACAGAGGCTACTGCTAGCAGCTACTTCCACCCACTGTCCAGATGCACGCATACAAATAAAAAGCTCTTTGGGTTAACATGGCATTGACTTGTAGGCTGAGCGCTCCCAATCCTCTCTGTGCTATGGACATACATTAACAAGCACACTGAATATAACCCCCCCCCAACCCTCATTTGCTTTAGACTATCAGACTCGAACACCAATTTCATTGGTGCCAAACACCAGATACACACACCACAGAGTCACTTTATCATCAGTGAAGCCACCAACGTCTAAAGTCTTAACTGATGTCACACACACACACACACACACATTTTTTTTTATAATCCGGAATTGACTTAATTGTGACCCTCATCCGTCATCATAACCACACACATTGGGAATCAGTCCATCAAGAATGTGTGTGTACACTCACACACACACACACACACACACACACACACACACACACACGCTCGCTCACTCACTCACTCAGACACAGGCCATTGGATACAGTTCCCATACTCATCAGCTGTTTAGCTATTCTCTCTGACCTGGGTGCAGTCCTGTAATTGGTTCACATAAAGCCCTAATGAATTCCCTCAGCTGATTTAGTGTTGACTTAAAAGCGACTTCCTTTCCTGGCGGAGAGGAAGCCACTCGTGGGGACCGAATCTTGGCAGCGCTGATGAAAACGCCGGTGCTGGCGTGGCCGCATTAGAAGAGCACTGATCATTACAGTGGCAGGAGGAAGAAGGCCTGATGCATTAAAGTGACTTTTAAAAAGGCTTTTGTGGATCGTCCTCCTGCGTTTGAAGACTCATTCCCACCACCCCCCCGTTGGAAAAAAAAGGCCATTGCGGGCTTCTGCTGGGAAATGGTCTGAAATGGTATTTCAGCCTGAACTTTAATGGTGTGCGGCTGGCGTGCGTCGGGGAAATTACTCTCATCAATCACTAGCCCAGCGGAAGGTGGCATTGGGATTCTTTAAAGGACTTCATCTCGAGCCGCACGTCGGAGACTTTGATATGGAACACTTTGTTATGCACTCCACATGGGGAAATGACCATCATTGCTCCGTAAATTTCACTGGGCTTTTACTTAGAAATGCCACCAGTGGAACCGTGTTCAAATTCTCAAGCAGAGAGAACTTGGAGATGGGACTTTAAAAGATTTAATGCAACCTCAATGCATGTAGTCTTGGGGTCCAGACTCTTAGCTGAGGAGCAAAGGCACTGAGGCTTGTGAAGTGCACTTCTCACATCTGGCTCCGTGGTTTGTCCGTCTGGCTATATTGTGTGTGTGTGTGCGTGTGTGTAATCTGTATCCGTGTGTGTGTTTGAGTGCTACTTTGGGTGGCCCTTTTTAACACTGGTGTGCATGGCTAAAAAGCGGGGGGAGGGAGTAGCCCTTTGACGCTGGCGTTTAAAGCAAGCCTTGCGGTTGTGCGAATTATGAGGCCATTTTCTATCCAGATGTAATAATTAATCCGAAAGCTACAAGATGTGTGGGCAGAAGAACATATTGTGTCTTGCTAAACAGTATACCAGATTTTGTAACTTTTCTAACAGATCAGTCCAATTGTGAGATGGTGATATGGGATATTTTAAGGCATAAGTGACAACACAAAGAGCAGGTATTAATTAATGGTCACATCTGCTGTGGGAATTCAGCTTCTCGGCAAAACAAAAATATATATCATTTTGTTTTTCTTTCTGTACGTCTTATTAACATAAGCTTCCACAGTCACAGCCGCTAACCTCATGAGTAGGAATCTGTTGTCTGCTATAAATAATAATAATAGATTTAAGCTGGTTTATATCTATGAATGTTTATGATTTCACACTGTCTTCACTTTACAAAAATGGAACCATTATAATCTGCATGGCTTTCACAGTGTTGGGCTATGAGGTGAGAGGGAATTCAGGGCCTGAATAAAATATTTAAAAAGAGTGGCGATTGTGTTGCAAATGTATGTCTTTAGAAGTAATGCGCCTGCTCAGTATTCATGGTTTGGCTGATTATTTCCATATTATGCATGTTTCCCCCAGTTCTGTCAAATTATAAGCCTCTCTCTCTGATCCATTATGCTTACTGTCATGCAAATAGTTTAATCTAACAAACGCCTGACAAGAGGTGAATTTTGAGAGCAAATAAAGCCTAAGATTTTACCACTTGCACAACAGGGAGAAATGTCACATGAAAGAAATGTTTAAAAATTCAACATGTCCTTCAAAGGTTCATCCAGCTGACCTCTAGATGTGTTATCATTCAATTCCTGTATATCAGTCTCTCTTGAGGGCCTCCTGACAGGTCAGCAGTTGAATGACAGGTGTAATAAAGCTTAACCTGATTGGAATCTCAAAGAACGTCCCTCACCCTTAAAGTCATATTTGCAAATGTACTCAGGTCAGGTTTTTTTTTTTTTTCTTTTTCTTGAGTGACCGAGTGCACGTACTTTATCGCCCGCCTGTGGTGAGGGGCGTAGACAAAAGTGAGGTGGACAGTTGGGAAGGTTTTGACTGGTGCTGCACTGTCCGTGTTTCCATAGCAACTCATGAGGCACTCGCTCCAGTGGCGATGAGTGAGGGGTCCTGAGGGAGAGAGAAGGTGAGAAAGAAGAGGAAAAGGCTTTGCTACTTTCAGCCTAAAGAGGTAATTTCTGGAGGCTTGGGAGTAGAGAGAAAATGGAGGAAGTGACAGAGGCAGGTGAGGCTCTCAACAACATGGTCGCTGTATTGTGTGAGTTTGTGTGTATTTTTGTTTGTGTCCAACAGGGGGCACTGCTGGTCCATAAGAATTCTAGTGGCATGGACACACATAAACTTGGATATTATAATAATAATAATAATGTTGCTATTTATGCAACTTATAATGAACCATCATAAATAGTGTAAAGTTTCATCTCAGTGGGCACCTTGGGGGTTCTTTTCCCACACACAAACCAACCACACAGATTGTGCCAGACAAATGGGGCAAAGCCAAGCCAGATGCAAACGCATTGTTAAGCTCAGTGCAACCGCAGGGCAGCTCGTTCTGACCAGAGGGAGAAAAGAAAGAGAGAAGAGCTCTGATCAGAGATCAGACTGACGGGTTCCCAGAGAAGCAGAGCGTGCACAGTGACTGATGTGATTGACGGGCTTACTGCTGCTAATGGGATCACACAGTGTTGGCTGCCTCGTCTCCTCAAGGCCAGCCCACGGCTCCCATTCTCTCCATCTCTTTATCTGCCCCCCCCCCACCCCACCCCACCCCACCCACCACTCCACCGCTCACACACC
>JASCQY010000068.1:5696946-5709446 GCA_030264315.1 Sardinella tawilis
TCAGGTTCTAATTCCAAAGCTGGTCCCCCAGGACTTCCTGTTTAACATTCTATATGTTATGTTAATGTAACAGGAAGCAGTTGGGGACCAAGATAGAATGTCCAAGCATTGGTTTGTCCAACTATGGAATTAGAACCTGAAATGGTCTGTCCATAACCTATTAGCAACACACCTTAGGCTTCCACTGGCTTCTTCTTTTTCTTTTCTTGTCCTGCCGCCCGCTGCAGCCTCTCAGGAGGAGGATAATATGATATTAAATATCAGAGGGAAATAAAGCGTGTGTGGCTGATCTGAGGTCAGATGATGGGCATCGGGGGAATCTGGGAGAGTGTCTGTGGCCAGAGAGAATACTGTATGTTGGCTAGTCTGCGGTCAGGGTGTAAAACAAGAACAGACAGCATCAGAGGCAAGCACAGCATAGCGTGTGTTAGTGGGCTGTGTGTGTGTGTGTGTGTGTGTGTCTGTAATGTTATCAGTGTGTGTGTGAGACAGTATTTGTGAGTGTGTGTGTGTCTGTTGTGTTATGTTAACCACTGTGCCCTGTGGCTTACAGCAAGCCCTGGTGATCCGCGAGGGAGAGAAGCTTCAGATCAATGCAGAGGAGGTGGTGGCTGGAGACTTGGTAGAGGTCAAGGGTGGAGACAGGATCCCAGCTGACCTCCGCATCATCTCTGCCCATGGCTGCAAGGTAAACACACACACACACACACACACACACACACTCCCACACACTTTTACAGAACATACAACAAATATCACGGTACATACTAAAGCCAATGTGTGACTTTCAGCCTAGCCAATGGCTGTGAATGGTTGTTCTCACACACATTGGTCTGCTATCTCAATAACAGTTTCTGCTAACACAAATGGTGGCCCACATGTCCTGAAAATATTATGTCTTCTTTTGTATGCCAGCACATTGAGATAGAAAGCACAAATAAACAAGGCTACTCGTGTACATATGTCCAAATGAATGGAGACTCCATAGGTACAGCTGTCTGTCAATCACTATAAACACCTCTCTGTCATTGTATTGAATGCATAGGTTGACAACTCCTCTCTGACTGGTGAATCAGAACCCCAGACCAGGTCACCTGACTGTACCCATGACAACCCCCTGGAAACTCGCAACATTGCCTTCTTCTCCACAAACTGTGTTGAAGGTATGGTTGCCATAGGCAGCACCGCATTGACTATGTCATTCTTTCACTCTTGTTTTCATGCTTGGCTTTTGTCTTTCGTTTGACTTCTGTCATCGTTGCCATGTCATCCCTCCATCTTTGCTCTCCTCTGTCCTGTTTTTCTGCCTCTTCAGCTCCCTTTCTCTCTCAAAGCCAGCTGAACCAAAAGTGCTGCCATGGCAACAGCTCTGCTCGGACTCCTCGGTTTAGCATGTACTTTTCCGTTGCCTACGCACTCGTTCTCCTGATTCATTATAATACTCTCTCTCTCTCTCTCTCTCTCTCTCTCTCTCTCTCTCTCTCTCTCACTCACTCCCTTTTATCATTAATTCCAGCCAGTTCCATGAAATTGGTCGTTTTTCCCGTTGAAGAGAGCTGTGCACTAAACACACATTAGTTCAACACAGTTTATTTTCTTTCATTTTCTTAGTCTTTCGCCACCCCCCCCCCCCCCCTTATATTCCCCACCACTGGCTCATTTCCACATAGCCTACTCTGAACCGAAGTGAGATCAGAAAGAATCACCTCTCCTTCTGTCTCCATCACAGCATCTTGAGAGAGCAAAGATTACACTCTCGTCTTTTGTCTCCTGCTATTTTTGGGGATTTTTTTTTCCTCCTTTTCTTCTCCCCCCTTATTTCTTCATCTTTCCCACCTGTCCTTTGTCTTTCCCTCTCCTGGTGTCTCTACCAAGCTGTCCGTCTGTTAGATGTCATAGAGGGTTGCAGTGTGAGGTCTTGTGCGTGTCAGCGATGTTAAATTGTGGCCTCACGGTCAGTAGTCAGCATATGCTTGTCTCACTGCAGCCGGTCAGCCAGTCAGTCAGTTCTGTTGCCTCTGAGGTGTAGGAGTCTGGCCTCCACTGCTGAGCCTCTGCTGCCCTCTGCTGGTAGACACAGGCCAGTGCATAACGTGCCTGGTATGCTACTGCTGCTACAACCAAGCAGCAGCCAATGTCATATTAACCATTCAGGAGCACTGAAATAGTCAATGTTAGCATATGATCATTGGAGCCAAAACTGTTTTAAATGTAACCACTTATCCCTTTTGGATAGATAGGCCAAATAATTACAAAGAAGTGAGAACTTAACAATCTGCTTGCAATCACCTACTGTTCTCCTTACAAAATCTTGCTACTATCAGAGAATATACCCTAAAATCTGTATACAAAAGAAGAAGGAAAGAATAAGAATAATATGATTAAGAATGACGAGTGAGATTAATGAAACAGGAATAATAACAAAAATCATTTTCTGTCTCTTGCCATGTTAGGCACTGCTCGCGGTATTGTGATCTGCACCGGCGACCGCACCGTCATGGGCCGCATTGCCACTCTGGCCTCTGGCCTGGACACGGGCAAGACGCCCATCGCCAAGGAGATCGAGCACTTCATCCACATAATCACAGGTGTGGCCGTCTTCCTGGGCGTGTCCTTCTTCGTCCTGTCCATCATCTTGGGCTACTCATGGCTGGAGGCCGTCATCTTCCTCATCGGTATCATCGTGGCCAACGTGCCCGAGGGACTCCTGGCCACTGTCACTGTGAGCACCTTTCCTTTAAAAAAAACAATATGTGTGTGTGTATGTGTGTGTGTGTGTGTGTGTGTGTGTGTGTGTGTGTGTGTAAGAGAGAGCGAGTGAGAAAGTGAGTGAGTAAGTATGCCTTTTTGTACCATGTCAAGTTACGACTTTTTCTCTAAAACCTTCTAGAACCTGTAGGCTGCACATTCCAATATTTGTTACCACTGATCTCAAGAGAGTGTGAGAATCAGTTTGAGATCAGTGATTGATTATTACCTGAGTCTTTCCTCCTGACTCCCATGATTCCATGTGTGTGTATAATGTGTCAGTATGACTCCACTTAGCCTGGAGCAGGGAGTCTACTAACGCTTGGTGTGGCTAGTAGCTATATTGCAACCAAGTACACCTACTGTACTCCCACCCATTAAAAATGGCTTTTTAAGAAATTGCCATGCTGTGACGAGGTCTCCAGGCATGAGGCTAGAGGGGTTGACTTCAGTCACCCTATTGCAGTACTTACTGCCATATAAGTTACTGTAAAATAGCCATTAAAATACCATTGTTAATAAATGATTGCTGAAATTGAGCGTTGCACTTGAAGTAAGATGCAGCATCAGTCTAAGATACAGTGTATTTTTTGAAAATTTTAAATTACGACTGGAGCCCTTGATCTGTTGAGCAGACATGTAGTTTTGAAAAAGCTGACCTAATATGTTGGTTTTGGTGCTTGGTTGATCAAACCCCAATAGATTACAACCCAGATTCCACTCTGTGTCTGTGTGTGTGTGTGTGTGTGTGTGTGTATACCTGTGGTAATCAAAATGACTTTTCCATTCATTATATATGTTTGTGTAATTGTGTGTGCATTGCAAATTAAGGACATCATCCCTTTCTTCAGAGACCATTCTCATTTGGAGTCCAATTTCATGACCCCTCTTGACTACTTCATTGTTTGCTCGTCTCTCCCGATATTTGTTGTTGTTGTTGTTGTTGTTGTTGTTGTTGCTATTGTTGTTGTTGTTGTTGTTTTTGTCATTGTTGTAGTAGGCCTGCATCTCCAATGTCGTACCAGTGAGAATGTTTTGTGTTCTCTTTCTCTTATTGGAAAGTCTACAGTTGTGACTCTTTTGTTTTTTTTTACTCTTGTGTACCTTGTAGCTCTGTGACTCGTGTTCGTGTTCGTGACTCTGTCACTCTCTCTCTCTCTCTCCTCTCTTTTCCTCTCCCCCTTTTTTTCTTCTCTCTCTCTTCCCTCCCTCCCTCTCTCCGTTCTCTTCTGTGTTTATGTCTTCCTTTTCTTTCCTCCCCTCTCTGTGTGCTCTTTTTCAGACTCTCACTATTGAAATCGTAGAGCAGTGTGAACACTGAAAACAAAATCAAACAAACAAACAAACAAACAGACAGACAAACATGTAAATGAACCTTTTACAATGCGGTACCGATGCTAGTTGCCTGTTAGCATTTTTCTCCTCCCCACTAGCTGACAGTATGCGAGAGTCTCTGCGATGAAACACCGTTGCTTGGCTTCTGCTTGGCTTTTCTCTCGACTGCTCTTGCTTCTTCTGGGCTGTTCTCGTGCACTATTAGACATTTGCTCTGCTCTTCTGCACTCCGCTTTGCATCTGTTGGCTGAACTGTACTTTTGTTGTAGTCCTTTACTCCATATCGAACTGTACTATACTGTTCTATTCTGTTCTGTTCTTTTTATTATTATTATGATTATTATTACTGAAGCCTTCATGGGTTTGACTAGACTTGCTTGACTTGACACTGACTCTTTGCATTGCACTGCACCGCCAGACCCTCTGACCGCACTGTGATGAGATTGATTACTGACTGGCCTTCTGTTTTTCTCTCTCTCTTTCCTCTGGGTCTTCCTCACTTGCTCTTCTTTTGTTCTTCTTCTCTTTTTCCTCTGTTTTTTTCTCCGTCTTCCACTCCGGTTTCTTCTGATCTCTTTGGCTCTCATCTCCTTCCTTTTATCATTTCACTTGGTATCCCTCTTTCTGCTGCGGATCTTCCTCTCTTCCTCTCGCCTCTCTATCACTCCTTTCTCTCCTCCGCCCTCTCTCTGTTTCTCTCTCTCTCTCAGGTGTGTCTGACCCTGACCGCTAAGCGTATGGCCCGTAAGAACTGCCTGGTGAAGAACTTGGAGGCTGTGGAGACACTGGGCTCCACCTCCACCATCTGCTCCGACAAGACCGGCACCCTGACCCAGAACCGCATGACCGTGGCCCACATGTGGTTCGACAACCAGATCCACGAGGCCGACACCACTGAGGACCAGTCTGGTAGGGAACAAATCCATATCCGGGTCCTGACCCATTGCATTAGCCATGGATATGGTATAGATTTGGACTCTGAACCACCTCACACTGGAAACACTGTTAGGCTTACCTCTAGTATAGCATAGTATATCTGATATGTCGTCATTGCCTTCAGAAAAAGGGAAAATTCTATTGCAATGTGCTGTTAATGTTTCGATTTCTCTGTTTTTTGCATCATAGTCAAACTCCAT
Organism: Sardinella tawilis; assembly: GCA_030264315.1. Classification (NCBI taxonomy): domain Eukaryota; kingdom Metazoa; phylum Chordata; class Actinopteri; order Clupeiformes; family Clupeidae; genus Sardinella; species Sardinella tawilis. The sequence goes on from JASCQY010000068.1 coordinate 5,702,166, forward strand.
AACACAGAGTCATAGACAGACTCAATTCAAGAAAAGATTTGATGTTTCCAAAGCTGTTGAGGTTAGATTAAAAAATAAAATAAACATCTAACATACTATAGTGAATTATTATTGATTTAAGTCAGTTAGTCAGTCTAGTCTGTAGAGGATGTTTTTAAAATGCCGTTACTTCTAAGGTTTTGTCATATTCAGAAAATTTGATTGTAATTTACAGCTGATATAGAGTGTATCTCAATGATGCCCTGCTTTGAATATGTAGTCTTGTAGTCTTTGAGGGATGTGTCAGTCTCTGGGAGCGTTACTATTACAGTGGGAACGTGATAAAAGGCGGACGGTGGGAAAAGGAGTCTAAGGGCCTCGTTTTCACTCTCGTCTCTCTTCCTCCTCTCGTTCTCTCTGTCCATCTTCAGGTGCCTCGTTCGACAAGAGCTCTGGCACATGGACGGCCCTGGCCCGCGTGGCGGCCCTGTGCAACCGCGCCGTGTTCAAGGCTGGCCAGGAGTCTCAGCCCATCCTGAAGCGAGAGGTGGCCGGAGATGCGTCCGAGTCGGCCCTGCTCAAGTGCATCGAGCTCTCCTGTGGCTCCGTCAAGGCCATGAGGGACAAGAACAAGAAGGTGGCCGAGATCCCCTTCAACTCCACCAACAAGTATCAGGTGAGTGCCAAAAAGCCTTGCAGATTCACTGTGGAATATTAAGCATTTCTTTATTGGGTAGAACCTAATAACCCGGCCTAGGCCCCCATTTAACAATCATGGGATAGTTTTAATAACAGGAAATTTAAAGTTATCATGTAAAGATTTGTTTGACCTCTGATTTAGTGGATCAGCCTGACATTGAATTTGATGTCCTGAACCCACTGTTGAGAGCCTGTTACTGAAATAAAAGTGTCTGTTGGGTTGGTTTGATTTCTTGGGCAATTTCTTTTTTGACTGATAATAAAAGGAAATATAAGGCTGTAAAAAAAGTAGTAAACTTCATGTTACCTTTGCTTATTTGATCAATTGAGGATTCATGAGGATCATGAATACTTGAATATACTGTATGATGTCTCAGTGCTAGCCCAACTTTTACTACTGCTGCAATTACAGCATCAGCATGAAAACGGCTATTGTTTGTGATTTATAACATCTACATGTCTTCTGTGTGTGTGTGTGTGTGTCCTCCAGCTGTCTGTGCACGAGACTGAGGATGAGAACGATAACCGCTACCTGCTGGTGATGAAGGGCGCCCCTGAGAGGATCCTGGACCGCAGCTCCACCATCATGCTGCAGGGCAAAGAGCAGCCCATGGACGAGGAGATGAAGGAGGCCTTCCAGAATGCCTACCTGGAGCTCGGAGGACTAGGAGAGAGGGTGCTTGGTAAGACACAGAGAGAGAGAGAGAGCGAGAGAAGCTGAGAGAGAGGGTGAGAGAGAGGAAAACAAAGAGGAGGAGGAGAGGGAGAAAGTGAAAGAAGAATCAGAAGAAGGAGAGAGAGAGAGAGAGAGAGAGAGAGAGAGAGAGAGATACTGTAGGCCAAGCCATGCATGTGATGACTGTCAGTTGTGCTCTAGGTGAGCTTAGCTGTCTAGCTACAGTTATCTATGAGATGGGTGGAATACTTGAATACTGATATATTTATCCCATCTTTGAGAGAGAGAGAGAGAGAGAGAGAGGGATTAAGAAAGAGAGATCTCCATTCTGCTAAATGCATAATTATGCCTATATGCTTCTCCTGGATTAAGGGAGCGAGAGAGAGACTGTGAAAGAGAGATAAAGGGGGGATTTGAAGCGGGGGATGAAAGGAAGGATTGGAGTAAAAGAAGGATTAAAGGACTGAGAACGAGTGGGGTAGAATAACAGAAGAAGGGAATGCTCTTACGATGTCATTTTTCAGAAAGGCAAGTTGTCATTTAAACGCTATACAGCTCAGCGGTCAAAAGAGAAAGATAAAGGAGATGTGAAAAGATGAACGAGTGAGAGAGAGAAAGAGAGAAGAGAGAGAGAGAGAGAGAGAGAGAGGGAGAGAGAGAGAGAGAGAAGGTCGCATACTGATATTCAAATCAGTGGCATTTTAGAAGCCTAAAATGCTGCCCAAAGGTGAAAAAAAGTGCAGTAGAGAGAAAGATTAGATGCTGAGAGATTCAATTCATTCAGCGCAAACAGGACAACATGGTGGCAGGAACAGCAAGAGAAGGAAAGATAAGCTTTCTTTAAATAAGATTCACAATCGACAAAAAAAAAATATCAATATTCTGATAAGACATGGCCAGAGATGAAGTAATAAGTACAAACAAGGATAGGCGTCCATAAAAGTGATATCCAATCTTTTCATTTCACCTGTCACAGTTGGGTAAAAAGACATTTTTAGCGTGTGTGTGTGTTTTATTGTGTGTTGACAGACTGCAGACAATATTTACCGTCCATCTACCTTTACATAGACAATCTATAGTCCATCTTGAATTATTTCCAATTGCCAGAGGGATCCATACGATATAGGCTGCGCTACCCAGTAGATCCAAAGCAAACAAACGCATCCCGTACAGTAGGCTGCACTACCAGGAGATACCAGGAGAGGAACCAACGCTGTAGGCTATGCTGCCCAGGCAGCATAGAGTAGACAGAGAGAGAGGAGAGGAGAAGAGAAAAGACCTGAAGGGAAAACCTTAGTGTGTCTTAACTGGTCTGTCAATATAGTCAATACTCCCCATTAGTCCTTTGACCTGACCTCTGGCTCCTCCGTCTGACTCAACTGCTCCGCAGGCTTCTGCCACTTGATGCTTCCCGAGGACCAGTTCCCCAAGGGCTTCGCCTTTGACACCGACGACGTGAACTTTCCAACGGAGAACCTCTGCTTCCTGGGCCTGATGTCCATGATCGATCCGCCCCGTGCCGCCGTGCCCGATGCCGTAGGCAAGTGCCGCTCGGCCGGCATCAAGGTCATCATGGTGACGGGCGACCACCCCATCACAGCCAAGGCCATCGCCAAGGGTGTGGGCATCATCTCGGAGGGCAACGAGACCGTGGAAGACATTGCCGCCCGCCTAAACATTCCCGTCAGCCAGGTCAACCCCAGGTAAGCTCGCAACAAGCACGCAAACACACACACACACACACACCTGTGCACACACTGCACACATGCACTTACTCACACTCACACACATACACATCCTGTACACACACTTGCACATGTACATGTAAGATTCAAATTCTGATAACTTCAAGCACTGATATTTTTATTCCCTGGCTATAAGCTACACTTTCTTTTATTCTATATACACACATACAGAAGTAGTTAATACTTACTGTGTGCATTGTAGAAGTTCAGGAGTGTAAAATGCTTCACCACAACCCTTGTGTGTGTGTCTCAGGGATGCCAAAGCCTGTGTGATCCACGGCTCGGACCTGAAGGACCTGTCCCAGGATCAGATGGATGAGGTCCTGAAGAACCACACAGAGATTGTGTTCGCCAGGACCTCCCCCCAGCAGAAGCTCATCATCGTGGAGGGTTGCCAGAGACAGGTGGGGGGCCCCTCCACACCTCCATCTTTCTCAGCCTCCATTGCTCTCTCTCTCTGTGTCATGCCTTTGAATCCCTTTCTCTCCATTTGTCTCTCTCTCTCTCTCTCTCTCTCTCTCTCTCTCCCCTCTCTTTTGAATTCTGAATTTCTGAATATTTTTTCAGTCTTTCTAAGGGCATGTCAGATACTCTTGCTGTCTTGGCATTGAAAAGCTATATTTGCTGAATGCACATACATATAGCAAAAATTGTGACATTATGAGTATTCCAACACTGAATATCCATTCTCTGTCTCTCTCTCTCTCTCTCTCTCTCTCTCTCTCTCTCTCTCTCTCTCTCTCTCTCACTCACTCTCTCTGTCTCTCTCAGGGTGCCATTGTAGCTGTCACTGGTGATGGTGTGAACGACTCCCCCGCCCTGAAGAAGGCTGACATTGGCGTTGCCATGGGGATCTCCGGCTCAGACGTGTCCAAACAGGCTGCAGACATGATCCTGCTAGATGACAACTTCGCCTCCATCGTTACTGGAGTGGAGGAGGGTGAGAAAGAGCTAAAAGAGACAGACAGACAGAGAGAGAGAGAGAGATAGAGAGAGAGAGAGAGAGAGAGAGAGAGAGAATAAGGAACAGAGAGGGAGAAAGAGTGACACGCATGAAGAGAGGGAGTAATGAAAAATGGAGCAAAAGAAGGAGAGAGAGATGAGATTGAATGGAAGAAAAGAGAATGACATGAAGAACAAACAGAGAAGAGAGAATGGCACAGAAAAAGTTCACCGAGTGACTTTTCACAATGGCAGCTAATAGGTCTGAAATCTCAGGGATCTCACAGAGAGGAGGATGAAGAGATGGACTCGTGTAAGATGGAGCAATGGAGAGAGGGATAAGAAAAAGTTAGAGGAGAACAAGAAAATGACTAGATAGAGACGTGAAGATGGGCCACTGAAAGCACACAGGTTGTGAGTTTCCTGATAATGATGAATTCAAGTGTTTTCACAATATGTTTTCCTTAAGGAAATGGCCCTATGAGAGTAAGACATTTGTAAGGTCTTTACAAGCATTGTAGGCTTACAATGCTTTTGGGCCAGGTCAGAATCATTTATGATTAAAAGAGCCATGAAACCAGTGAGCCAAATATGAGAGAGACTTTCGCACTTTGTTTAAGAATAAAGACTAATGATCTAAAACATAGCTCACATGTTTATGTTTATGTTTATGTTTATGTTTATGTTTATGCTTATGTTTGTTTTTCTTTTAGGCCGTCTGATCTTTGATAACCTGAAGAAGTCTATTGCCTACACTCTGACCAGCAACATCCCTGAGATCACCCCCTTCCTCTTCTTCATCATCGTCAACATCCCTCTGCCCCTCGGCACCATAACCATCCTCTGCATCGACCTGGGCACTGACATGGTATGTCACATCACACACACACACACACACACACACACACACACACACATACAGGACCTTGGATATTAGAGCAGTTCTCTGTTCAGGAATGGCAACTTGACTTTGAGGATAAAATGAATGTATGAAATGATGAAACTAAAATAGTTCCTGTCTGCAGTCACCACCTCTTAACTCTAACCTTTAACCTTACTGGTGGTGTTTGGTGACTAAGTTAACCCTGAATCAGAGGGGAATATAGTGGTGACTGTGATTCAGCTTTAGCTACATTTTTTCCATATGGGTGCTGTATGGTTTCTAAGGTTCCTCAGGGAAGGTCATGAAACTTATGACACATAAATTCTTCATCAGGCAACCCATCCTGTTAATCTACCTCCACACATGTGCTACTCGCTACTCGCTGAGCGATGTCAGTCAATAGAATATTTATGTGGACAGGCGAGGAAAGCACGAGAGACGTGATGTCGCCCGTTTTGAGCGAGTAAGCGAGAAGCGAGTAGCGACGTGTTTGGATGCAGCTTATGGGCGACTTTCAAGGGGGAAGGGGTATCGTGTGAGTGTGTGTGAATAATCCTCCTAAATGCGAGTGAAATTACATACGGCACACCTGTTCCACAGGTGCCAGCCATCTCCTTGGCCTATGAAGCAGCCGAGAGCGACATCATGAAACGCCAGCCCAGGAACCCCCACAGGGACAAGCTGGTGAACGAGAGGCTCATCAGCATCGCCTACGGACAGATCGGTGAGACTCACTACTGCACACCTGCACACACAATACACAAGGACTCAACGTGCTGTTATTTACACCGTAGGTCTGCCGGTCTCTCACACCTGGAGGTTGGCAGGTGTGCACATTGGCTCTATTATGAGTGCACACCATTCCAACTTGGGGTGGGAAAGGAATCAAGTAGAACCGAGACTTGAATGCTTAAATTCACTGTAACCTTATCCCCTCTCAATGCCAGGATGTCGTTCAGACCATAGTCAATGGGTCTTTCTGAATACAAAACTGAAATAGATAACACAGCTCTACAGGGTTTCCCTCTGCTGCTGAATTTCCATGGGAACCAGGGGGCATTCCAACTTCTATGGTCATTATCAATAAAATAAGTACATTTTATAGCTTCAAAAATCAGGGCCAAAGTTTTTCTTTTCTTGTGCTGTATTTTTTCAGGGATAGCACCAAAATCTGTGTCTGTCCCCGGAAGTAGGGGTCATCTGGTCACCTTATGCTATGCTTACCTCAGTAGTAGAGGCTGTATTACAGGACTACCAGTATGTGCTGAAAATGTGTGTAGACCCCCTTCTAAACAGTGAGGAATTGATTTGAAAAGAAAAGAATTGAAAAGAAATCAGACCTATAAGCGGAATTGACAGTGACATTAATGTTGATCTAATCCTATCAATTCCCAACCGTAATCCCTCCTAGAAATATCTTATTCCACCACCGTCGCTGCAAACACACACTCCTGTGTTGTACTGATGGCATGGCTATTTAACATTTAGGCACACTCTGCTTCTGCTCCTTACTGTGTCATTATTTCTGAAGATACGCCAGTAGCCAGAAGTCTTTGATGTGCCTGACTTTTCATTTCTATATTTATTATTATTATTATTATTATTATTTGTAATAATAATAATAATAATAATAATAATATTTAGTATCATATTTGATCATATTCACGTCATCAAACACTCTCCAACATCTTCCGTTCTGCAGGTATGATTCAGGCTTTGGGAGGTTTCTTTGCCTATTTTGTGATCATGGCAGAAAACGGCTTCCTGCCTTCTCTGCTGGTGGGCTACCGACTTGATTGGGATGACCGCTACAACAATGACCTGGAGGACAGCTACGGACAGCAGTGGGTAAGTCTAGGGCTGGTATGGGAATGAGCACCGGCTACCAGCCAAATGCCGGTGAAATATTCAGCTGGTAGATTTCAGACACCACAATGATAATGTATGTATGTAGTCGCTGATGAATTTCATTTAGCCCTTAAACAGTTCAATGCTTTATGTTTTTTTTATCAGTTTATCTGTCTTTATGGTCTCCCTCTGGTCTCTCCCACTCCAATCAGACATACGAACAGAGGAAGATTGTGGAGTTCAGTTGCCACACCGCCTTCTTTGTCAGCATCGTGGTGGTGCAGTGGGCTGACCTGATCATCTGCAAGACCCGCAGGAACTCCGTCTTCCAGCAGGGCATGAGGTTAGTTCCACTTCTCCTTTCCTCTCTCTCTCTCTCTCTCTCTCTCTCTCTCTCTCTGTCTTCCTCTTCAGTCATTTTTTCCCTCTTTCTTTTACTTTCTTTTCTCTCCCTTCTCCCTGCTCATGATTGGCATTCTCCTCAGGGCTGCGCCTGATGCATTTTATAT
>JASCQY010000068.1:5724268-5735596 GCA_030264315.1 Sardinella tawilis
CGGGATGTGTGTGGGGGGGTGTGGGGGTGTGTGGGTGTGGGGGTGTATGTGGGTGGGTGTGTGTGTGTGTGTGTGTGGGGGGGAGGGGGGGGTGGCTGGCCAAAATGTAATAACGCAACCTTAATCAAAGCGTGTTTGTCTCCTTGTTAGATACCTCTGTCTCTGTCTCTCTCTCTCTCTTCCTTGTCACTCTCAGACACTTCAAGCGAAAGGGAAGAAAGACTGCAACTGTACAGTGCTAAGGCTACCAAGAGGGGGCGGAGGGGGAATTCTTCCATTCAAGCTCTTGAGTCTCTATCCTTTCTTTTTTCCCCTCCCCAAAAACATCCCTTTCTTTCTGCTCCTCCCTTCTCCCTAATCCTCCCCTTCTCCTTCGCGCATGTTTCCTAATCCGAAATATCTCTCCCCCCCCCCTCTTTTACTCCTCTCTGTGGATCCAGCTCTGTAACCTCTCCCAATTGTGCTCTCTCTCTCTCTCTCTCTCTCTCTCTCTCTCTGTCCCCCCCTCTCTGTTTCCCCCTCTTTCCTTATCACGCTCACACACTCCTCGTGCAAGTCCTTCCTTGCCTCACCAATCCCCTCTGCACCTTTCACACTAGGTCTCCCTCCTCTTTCATTCTCACTCTCTGCCTTCTCTTTCACAGATTCTCTCTCTCTCCATCTCTCTCTCTCTCTCTCTCTCTCTCTCTCTCTCTCTCTCTCTCTCTCCCCGTCTCTCACTCTCTCTTTTCTTGTATCTACCAGTGCCTGTATCATCCATCCACTGCTCTCTCTAGGTCCAGTATAATCTCTCCATGACATCTTCACGTTTCCTCATTATAAAACCAAATGTTACTTAAGCCAGTTTAAGTACTGAAAGCGAATCTATCAGCCCCTGATCTTCATTTATTTGTGGTGCCCTCAAAATGACCACCTCCTCGCAGTGTAATAAAACCACAAGTGCATTTTCTTGATTTTGATTCACGCTGAGCTGTGTGTACACCACATGTCTAAACACATCTGAGCATGGGTGCATGTGAATGTGCAAATATACTGTATATATGTGTGTGTGTGTGTGTGTGTGTGTGTGTGTGTGTGTGCATGTCTATGTGTGTGTGTGTACACGTGTGCACATGGATGTGTGTATGTGTCTAGTGAGGGCAAGCATCCGCATGCTTGTGCGCGAGTGGGTGGGTGGGTGCAAGTGTCATATCGATAGGTTAATAGGCCTGGTGTCAGATTCAGTAACTCCCTGATTAGTTGACAGTTCACTAATCCACACACTAGTGAGGAGTTATTGGCCTTGGCATTGATTTTCCCGCGGCACGTGGAAAAGCCAGGCAAAGCCAAGAGTCGGAAGAGGGGCCTGCGAGTATTGATCGACCCCAAATCAACCCGGTGCACCCCCTTTCAGCAGCCCACCTCCTTCCCGTTCAGCCATGGGATGCTCCGAAGTCTTCATTCAGCCAAGACTGCTGTGAGAGTGTGTGTGTGTGTGTGTGTGTGTGTGTGTGTTTGTGTGGTTGTATATGTGTGTATTACAGTAGTATAAGATTTTCAGTGTGTGTGTGTGTGTGTGTTTGTTTCTTTGGGGATCGTGGAAGAGACAGAATAGTTTTGTTCGAAAGGTTTGTGTATGTGTGTGTGGTATGGGGGGGTAGTCTGTCTGCCTGTTTGAAATGAAGTGTGTTTGAGAATGAGACCTTTTCACTGTGTGTGTGTGTGTGTGTGTGTGTGTGTGAGTGTGTGAATGTGCATAAGAGAAAAGCGAGAGGCAGACAGAGAGAGCCTTTGACTGCTGTGGTCTGCATTAGTAACTGGAGCTGAGCCTTGACTGACAGCCAGGCTCACAGCAGAGCAGCGCATGGATGAACGAGTCAGTGTTGTGTTTGACCATCTGATTCCAACCGTTGGTCCAACTGGCCAAAGGACCCCTGGAACCCCATCCCCCAGCCCCAGCCCTGAACACACCAACACACACGCACACGCACACACACACACACTCTGACTGACCATCCTAATATGCTTAGTCACCATTTAAGGCAGTGATAAATGAGGCTGTCTATAGTGCCAAATCTCCCACCCCCCCACCTTACACACCCCCACACCCCCTCGGCCATATCCACTCCCAACACTGAGACATGCCAGAGATCGTTAATCGTTCTTTCTCTCATCTCTCGACGCTTTTGTTTCTCACCGCCGACGACCACAATACCGGCTGTTTTCTCAGTTCATTTTCCCCTCTCTGTGTTTCTCCCCATGCCGTTGTCATCCGCTCGTTTCCCCCTCTTTCCACACCTTCGCCAGTCATCTTTTATTCCCTCCCTTCTCCTCCTCTCCCATCCTCCATTTGATTGTCTTTCCTCTGTCTGCTGTAGCTTCCCCTTTCTCTTCTCTCTCTCTCTCTCTGTATCTCTGTATCTCTCTCTGTCCCTCACTCTCTCTCTCTCTCTCTCTCTCTCTCTCTCTCTCTCCCTGTATCCTTCCTCTTCCCTTAGTTCGCTCTCTGTGATTCCCCACTGCAATCTCATCTCAGCTCCCTCCCTCCCTCCCTTCTGCCTCTATCCCTCTCTTTTTCTCTCTCTCTCTCTCTGCCCTTCTCTCTCTTTCTCTCTTCCTCTCTGTGTAAGCAAGAGAGAGGAGGTTGTTAAACATTTTTCTTCTCTCTTAATTGTTTTGACTTGTGCCATTGGCATCCCGATTAGGGTCCATTGATTTCTCAGTGCTAAGTGCATTGATTTCTACATTTCTTATTGATCCCGGTTCTAAATCTACCCACACACAGTCTCCATGCACATGGCCAGTGTGAGAGAGGGAAGGAGGAAAGGAGAGAGAGAGAGAGAAGTGAAAGAGGAGAAAAGAAAGGGAGATGGGAATCAGTCAAAAGCTTCAAATAACTTCCTCGGTCAACATGGAAGTGAACTTGTCATGAACACTGTGATAATTGTGACCAATGTTAAATGATTTGTTTTTATTACAGTTACTTGTGATATGTTGTGCTTGTGATATGTTGTGATTGTCACTAATGTCTAGTACCCTCTTTCTCTCTCACACTCACATACACACACAAACACGTGTGCAAGTCTACACACACACAAATACACACATTCATACACACTCACGCAAACACACATTTGTGTATGTCCAAACACACACACACATCACACACACATACGCTCACACTTTGACATCAGCTCCTGGGCCTGGGCTGTGTGGGGGCTTGATCCTTGATCCTGTTCTGTGCTGTGACAGAGTGGCGGCAGTCCCCCCTCTCACGGCTGTGGCTGCCCGGAGCTGATAGCGAGCCTCCATGTCACAGCATTAGATGGGGGCCCAGCTGCTGTTGCTGCAGTCAGCGCTAGCACTATGCTAAGCTAAACTAAGCCCCACTGCCCTATTACCTGCATTTAAAAAATCCCCCTTCATGGACGTTAGGAGTGGGCTAAGCTAAATTAAGACGTGCTGCCATTGATAATTTTTCTTCATGGACCATATCTTAAAATCCAGTAAACATAGAATGCTTTGATAGGAACCTCAAAACGTGTTATATGGAGATTTTCTAATATCACTGTGAAAATAAAAGCTCTTTATAGAAGTTGTGTGAGATGAAAAAAAAAAAACAAGGCTTATAAGAGACTCATTGTTACGAGTAATATTTATCTTTATTTTCTGTGAGGTTATGTAAAATTGTACAGGGATGAAAAATGACCATGTAACAAGCTTTTCTGGCATGTTCCCTAACATCATAAATGCCAATTTTATTAAATCTACTTTTTATGGCAAAAAAAATATATTTTTTTTTAGAGAAAAAAAAAATCCTTTTCCCATCGTCTCATGTTACATTTCGATATCATAAAGCTGGAAAATGCTCATGCTACAGGTTGACGTTCAAATAGCTTACACCCAAAAGCCAATATTTCTAATAAAGCTTTTGTTGCTCACGGGGGATCGGGCCTGTCAATAAACCAAGCGCCTGACCTTGATGTGTTCATTCATTGCCAATATGGCATTATGATGGTGAGTTAATTACCTCAAGCAGTGGGTCGCGTTTTTACGTGTTGTCTGTGCAACAGTGGTAATAATGGATCTGTATAAAAGATATTGGCAGGGGCTGAGCTGGATATTGACAAGATGTCAGCATTGATCATTAAGCCACCCTCAGGGAGACTGAAGGAGCGAGACGAAAAGAGAGGGAGGAAGAGTCAGAGAAAGAGAGAGAGAACGACTGGGAGAGAGAGAGTGAGAGAGACAGAGACAGAAGGAGAGAGATGGAAAGAGAGAGAGAGAGAGAAAGTGAAAGAGAGAAAGTGAGTCTGCAGTGAAAGGCGCCTTAAATGGATCTGTTCTTTTTTGGGAGGAAAGACATATGTTTGCATGTGTGTGTGTGTGTGTGTATTTGTGTGTGTGCCGTTGTGTACAGCCACACATCTGTAAAAATGAAGCAGCAGTATGCAAGTACAGTCGTGTGTGTGTATCTGTGTGTGTGTATCTGTGTGTGTGTGTGTGTGCGTGTGTGAGGCTGAGTGAGAGAGCAAGAGACAGCAGTATGTCAGTGGGAGTGCATGCCCACAGTGTTAGCTGCTTGTTACCGTGGTGAGAGGAGGTGATATAATTGTTAGCTGGTATTGATTGGGGCGCCTTGTTATTGATGAGAGAGAATTTAATTCAACCAACTCGTTTGTCAACATGACATCGCCATTTAACAATGAACTCTCTCTCTATCTTTGGCCTCTTGCCACCACACACACCTTTGTGTGCATCCCGTACACACACTCACACAGGCCACTCAGTTTTAACACACATGAACAGAGCAGATTTTGTTTTCTCATTTTGGTGTCAAGCAGCCTTTTGCCTTGGGGGTATTGAATAAGTTTTGTTTTTGTTTTTTTTTTTTTATGTGTAAATGATTAAGGTCATTACATTTGAGAATGAATAGACAATAACTTCCTGTGCCTGTATGTGATTGTGTGTTTTAGTGTGGAAATGCTTGAGGCTCTTGACACACACTTGAGCGGCTTTCTCAATAGCACACCTGATTTTTTTTTTTTATTTTTTTTTGTACCTCAAATTTTGATTGAACTGATATCAAAGGTTCCTCAGATTATTATGGAATATGACCACAGCTTGTGTGATATCCTTCCAAAACCTGAGATTCTCTCTCTCTCTGTCTGTGTGTGTGTGTGTCTGTGTGTGTGTGTGTATGTGTGTAAACTTGGTGGGGGTCTCTCACCATCTTCAATCCACACACCTTTCCTTCTCCCCTTCCTTTCGATAGACGCGCAAAACACACTATATTCTACAAGAAATAATTGCTTTTGTCTGGAAGGAGTTCGGGTGGAGGGGGGCTCCGAGCGCGTGCCCTCTCTCGTGAGGGGGGTTTGTGAAGGACAACCAGTCGCTTCTGATTTTTTTTCTCGTTGGTTGGACACGCGGATGTCATCTGTCAAATGGAGAGGGGCGCAAGGGAGAGGAATGGGGGGGGGGGGAGAAGGGACAATAAGCCTCGCAGAACCATTGTGGTGTCTTTGCAGGGGCTGAAGGAAAAAAGCAAGATATGGATAGGATAGGATATTTTTTTATATCTCTGTAATACTGTTGAACAGAGAGAAATCATTCACCTCCAAATACATAATGATCTTTTAAGGTTTATTTCAAATATTTTCATTGGCACGGCTTGTTTTTGTCCATGTTTTTGTGTGGTACGTGGGCCCACGATCGATCGATAACTCATTAAAAATATTCGCAGCACAGTGTTGGGGTAGTGGCGTGAGGGGGAGCAAGAGGCAACGCTAGGTGGGGGGAGGGAGAGAGAGATCAAGCCCTGCGCATTCGATTTTCCCGTATTGACTGCGATGTTTAGCGTATAGATTTTTCTATTTAAAAAATCTATGTCGGCAATAATCTTGAGTGTAAGTGCGTGGTGCAGATTGTGGCTTTATAACGGACAGCGTAGCCTACAATGTATTGGCGGCAAGATGGGGGACCGGGAGGAGGTGTGTACACGAGGATGAATCCTGGTGGTCTGCGTATTGTGGGATACGCACTAATTTCGCTCGGGTCCTGTCGGCAAAACTTGTTTCACATACACTGTTTGCGGACATAAGAGCGCAAGGGGTTGTCAATACAAGGCGATGTGCCTGCTCAGATTTTCAGCGATTTCCCATCGCTTGTCTCACCACATAGAGAGCTGATTTGACCGTCTTGCTTGGAAATGTGCGTTCCCATTAAAATATGGTACAAATAATCACCTGCTTGTAAAACACGTCTTAAATACTCCCCAAGTGTGTTCCTATTGTGTAAGCCCATTGATTACCCGACCACCGCAATTATCGGTCATTAGAAAGAAGCATAATCAAGAGATCAATACAGAGGATAGCTCGCCTTATATAGGATTAGTAAAAAAAGGGAGAGGGGGTGTAGGTGTGGGGGAGTGGGGAGAGAAAGGGGGTGGAGGGAGAGTAGCGGCTGGTCCTCTCGCCTCAATGTTGCAGGCAGCGATGCCAGAGCGCTTTCATACTGGAGGGAGTCGGACCAAGCGACCGGGGTTCCCAAATCACGGGGACATAGAGACAGACACACAGACGGATGGCGGGATATATCCAAAGAACAGAGACCGCGTAACGGGTACCGTGTTTACTCTTTTACTTTGTACATCCAGAGCGTGATTTTAAAACACCAGACTTATTTATTTATTTATTTAGTTCTCTATCGATTGATTGCGTTTAATTATACCGGCCTGTGACAAGGAGCGAGGGGGGAGGAGCGTACCCGACGAGGTCCTTGCGTAGCCTTACTTATTATTTGATTATTTAAATGCATTAAAATAGTATTTAATTATATATTTATGTCCTCTTAAAATGCTGCTTTGTGTGTGCGTATGCGTAAGGAGATCCACATTAAGACAGCTACAAACCAAATAGTCGAACCAAATACTACAAAAAGCGTTTGAGTTGCTGCCTATGTCTTTTGTATCCTACCGGTACCTGATTGCTTACGTATTATTGAAGATGTTTTTTTTAGTGAGTGAGTAAATGTTGATTACACTTAGATATATTTACAAGCAGATACCAAAGGAAAAAAAAACTGTTGAGACGGATAAGGCCACTGTGACGTTTAGTCCACAGTCTGCTCACCTGTCTCCATTAAGATAGCGGGAAGGCGGAGAGGAATCAAAGTGAATGCCAAACACAAATAGACTAGCGTACGTAGAAAACAAGTGATAAGACGCTTGGTCACAAGTCGATTGCAGACGATTTCAATAACATTTTGCAAAGCTTTAAAGACGGGAGGAATCGTAACCGTTCTTGCTCTTTGAACTAAGTTACTCTGATTGCTCTAAGTAGCCTTGACTCGTACAGAAAATACAGTTTTATGCCTACTGTTTATTCTGGATCCTGTCTATCCGTCTGTGTGTACGTCTAGCGTGAGGCTACGTTGTCTTAAAATTCACGGGATAGCTGCTGTTACTTATAAAGGCACAAAACCAAAAATGTAAAGATAGCAGGCAAGCTACAGGCCTACATACACCGATAAACCAAATATCCAACGTCCCACAAGACACACCTCAAACGCAGTTCACCCGGAAAGCATTCAAAAGAGAATACAGAAGAACCGAAGACGAACCACAACAAACTCCCAACTAAAGCCCGACGACAGCGGATCATGTTTGTCCCCCTGCCGGTGCCGTTCGTCTTTCAGAGAACCGCGTCCGACTTCAGCGCTTGGCGTCTCAAGTCCCCGCTGGCCCTTCGTTCCAACTCTGGTAAGACCCCTCTCCTTTCCATTGTCATATTTTGCCAGGCAGTAATAATCACTGTTAAACTTGTGTGGAGTCAGACCACCCGGTAGCCCATAGATAAACCGCATAATGGGAATAAAAATCCACTGTAGCCAAATAAACGCGATGTTGTATGAATTTGTTAAATCCTTTCTGTATCTTGACGGAAAATGGTATGTGAAGATAAAAAAAAAACTGTTGAATAACTAAAGCCTGTTAATAGGCTAACTAGCTGAAAACTGTTTTGATAGCCTTGCAGATGAATTCTTCATAATGTCTTTTGCCCATATCTTTATCTCCATCTGTCTCTGCTACTCCGCTCCGTCTGCCTCTGTCCGCGAACCCGTCTCTCCCTCTCTCCTCTCACGGAGGGTACAGGGAATATTCATGGTAATTTATTGATCCCGCCGAAATCAATACCCCAACTGCGGGAAAATAGAGAGGGGAATGGGCTGCGAATGTGACGACTAGACAGTGGGAATGAATGGACAAGGAAATAATTGAAGTATTTCTTTTTATGTTATACACCCAAACCTGCAATAATTTTTAGCTGTTGTGTGATTTAAAATGTACATAGCAAGCAAGCTTGTATTAACGTCGAGAGGAGGGAATATTTTTAAGTCTCGAGCGGCCTACTGTAGGCTTTGGCATGCGATAAAGTTCTAACTTTCTATGATCAAGAAAACGTTTAAAGTGATTGTGGTTTGTCATGGCAAGCGCGCCGTGGATATGCGTCTCTGAGGTGCGGTGTGAGGGGAGGGGGCGTGGAGGTTGTAGGCGCCCCGTCTCGCCTCCACCGAAGCGTAAATTTTCAGCTGACAGATGGGCGAAACGTCCGCGCCACATCTGATTCCACGATAATGTATCTCCTTAAATACATGTCACCAGGAGAAAAAAACGGTTGAGAATTTAAATGAGCAGCCGCGAAGAGGCGCCACAGGCCATGCATGTCAAACTTGGGTATTTTAAATAAACGCATAGGGAGAGGCCCAGGACATCGATCTCTAGTTTTTTGTTTGTTTAGGAGGAACAAAAAATAATGTAGGCTATACTTAGTATACTTCGGCTTGGGGGAATTCTGCCTGAGAAGGTAGGCTACCTTGAAGAGTAGCTCAGGCGGGTTGAAGGAAAGTCAGTCTTGGATGTTGAGGGCTCTCTCAGATGTGGTATTTGTTGGTTTACGTCTGTGGAAAAGCTTTCAGTTTTTGAAAAATATTTACTTGCAAACTGAAGGTAGATTGAGAGTGTGAAGAGTATGAAAAAAATATTTGAGATGGTGTAAGGATAATAACCTCACCTAGATAGCCTCCAGCATCAGCCTCAGTATTTTTTGGTCAAATTATCTCCATCATGTGTGCAGATTGTATAACACATCATATCATTTGGAAGTACCAAGTCACACTGGCTGTAGAAATGGGTTTAGTTGAGTTGGATGCACATAGGCCTAATTTTAGTTGTTGTTTATTTTATCTATCATCAAGTCATTATGTATTAATATATCTAAAAAAAGAATGCCAGAAAGCTAATGTGATTTAGATAGAGTTGCACGGAATGATGCTCACTTAGTCACTGATTGAAGACACAAAGGATCTGAGGTTTTAAGGCACACCTTTCCACAGGGCTGGTTGTAATGGTAGCTCTAAGGTAGGCCATTTTGCTGAGACCCTTGTGTGGATTTGTAGTCAAAGATGGAAGAACTCCAGCGTTTGGCTTTGGTTCAACCACAGTCAGTCGGTACAGTACTAGCCTAGCCTATAAGGTTTTGATCTCCCCTTACTCTGACTGATAGTCCAGTCTGTGATATGATGTAGATCTCCTCCGGTGACCCCCTCGTGCTTGGACAGAATGGGTGCTCTTGTTTAGGGAAGAAGGAAGGTTTTGCATCTTGGAATCTCCTGTGTCTCTTTGGCCCTGTGTGTTACATTGGAAGTCAGGTTTCACATTCAGTCAGAGGTAGAGGGATATAATCAGATGTATGGATTGCAATTATTAATTGCATAATCATTTAATTAAATTCAAAATGAAACACAGAGTCAATGTTAGAAATGTTAGTGTTCTTTTATAACATATTAGTAATATGCTGTATCTATTTTATAACTTTGTAAGAGATAGCCGTACAGCACACTTTACTGGCATATTCGATCAGAGGTTCATACCTTGCAAAATCATTTTGGCAGATATACTGACAGATAAAACCTGGGGCCTGATGGCTGGTGTTCCTTCCACAAAAGCGGAAGCCTCAGCGCTGTCTGACCTCTGTGTTATGCTGTAGTCTTTGCATGGCCCCTGCACTGGGCTGTCGTCACCCAGGAAACAGGTCTGTTGGTGGACTTGGAATGAGACATAGCCTGTGAGTCTGATATGGGCCTGAGCTGTGTGTGTATATGTGTGTGTGTGTGTGTGTGTGTGTGTGCTTGATCTTTGTAACCGTTATTTTTTTTTGGTTGTCTGTTTTTTTTTTTTCTGTGTATGTGGTGTGTGTGTGGTATGTGATGTGTATGTGGTGTGTGTGTTTGTATTTATGGTGTCAATCATGTCACTCAGTGACCAGTTATAGACCCGTTTCTGTGTGTGTGTGTGTGTGAGTGTGTGTGTGTGTGTTTTTCTACACGCTGATCTGAATTAACAGGTGTGCTCTGTCAGAGATGGTTTTAACCTTGCACTGGTATTGATCAGGAAGCATCGACTGCTTTTGGTCCTGCGCGCAGTGTGTGCACAGGAATGTTGACCGTGTGTGTGTGCGCGCAAGTGTGTGTGTGTGTGTGTGAGAGAGAGAGAGAGGGAGAGAGAGCATGCGGGTGCACGTGTGTGTGTGTGTATAGATTTAAGGGGAGCTTCGGTGAGTCCCAGCGCTAACGTGATTGCGAATGACAAAATGTCCACCAGGGTTTGTTAAGGCCATAATAGGGAATCAATAGACACAACAGAGATGTCAATACTACATGCTTTATTGCATTAAGCTACCTCTGTCGTCTCTGTCCTCACACCTCTCTCGCCCACCGCCCTCTCTCTCTCTCTCTCTTCCTGTCCCTCTCCCTCTCTCATTTTCTCACACACGTCAATTACCATCTCTGTTGCCAATCTTGATAATAAACCTATTACAGACTAATGCTAATTTAAAAACATAAACACCGATAACAGAAATTCTGTCAGCTTCACAGTCTTAAGCTTTCTCTTCCACTCATCTCTCTCTCTTTCTCTCTCTCTCTTTCTCTCTTCGTTTTCTTCCCTCTCTGTCCCTCTTCACACACACATATACATGGGGTAAACATGGTGTTGAACTGCACCTTTGCCACCAGTGTTACCATGGTGACATTCATAGTCCATTTAACAAATGGTAATGAAGACAATGAGGTAAACTCCATTCCCTCTCAGTGCCACTTACCTCGGCAATGGAGATGGCCGCAAAGACCATCCCCGGCTAAATTGGCACCATTCAGGTCACAATGCTATATTTGACAAGACCGAGTGTCTTTCACGAGCCACTGAGTGGGAGGAGCGGGAGGTGTGTGTGTGTGTGGGTGTGTGTGTGTGTGTGTGTGTGTGTGTGTGTGTGAGTGTGTGTGAGTGTG
>JASCQY010000068.1:5766618-5779016 GCA_030264315.1 Sardinella tawilis
GTGTGTGTGCGTGTGTGTTTGTGTTCAAGGACTCATCATTGGACCCATGCGACTGAATAGTTATTGCCACTGATGGGTGTAGGGTCACAAAGACTTGCGTAGCATCCCCCATCACACACACTCTGGATGGAAGAAGGAAGAGAGCCTGAAGTGTGAGCTAAGGGCAAATGCAGGCTATGGAGGTTGAATGTAAGGGACAGAAGGACACTCAAACATCTCACACCAGAGATGACAAATCATGGTCACAGTTGTGGAGATGTATTAACGTATATTCTCTCTCTCTCTCTCTCTGTCTCTCTCTCTCTTCTCTCTCTCTATCCCTTTCACTGTAGATATCAGGATGTCTAAACCAGTTGACGATGAAAAGCCTGGGGCCGACTTCCCAGTTGACAGCACAGGTAAACCTAAACTTTTTCTCACTCTCGCACTCTCTCTCTCTCTCTCTCTCTCTCTCTCTCTCTCTTGTATTTTTATTCTTGTGATGTTTTGATATATTAGATATTACTTGCATGCATAAACGAATTTGACTAATAGTTTAGCTAATAAATGCACATATTTACTATTTCTTATAGATTTGCATATTTCACATTTACTTATCATTTTGTTTTATTTTGACATTTCTCTAATTATTTGATTCATTTTATTGATATAAAACAATAATTAAGATTTTTTTATATGAATTTGTGCTTAAGAAGTTCATTAGATGTATTAGATGTATATTAGTTGAGGATTTGTTTTGCATTCATGTGTTATTTTATATTGATATGTCGATGCCCTATTATTGATTATTGTTATATGATACAATGTTCAAAGTGAGTTGCAATTAGCAGGAGAACTCTCTTTTGCATTCTTCCATTCATTCTCTTACTGTCTCCTTCTCTCTGTCTTTGTCTCTCTCAAGCACACACACACACACACACACACACACACACACACACACAACTGCCCTTGAGAACCAGTTAGTTCTGTGGCATTTTAAAATGCAGTGTGACATGTCCAGCTACTTTGAGGTGTGTGTGAATGTTATTCTTTGGATGCACCTGTGTTCACATGCTCTTCTCCTGCTCCCAGACTCAGACGGAAGCAGTCCAGAGGCCAGTGACCAGGTGAGTTTCCCATATTTCTACTGACAAAGAAATCATGCTAGTGATTGGGTGTCCATGTCTCCTGGGCACAATACGATGGATACTTTGACTACAGTAATTAATTTTTTGGACATGTCTTATGGGAATCTTACTTTTGTACACATCAGTACACAAAATAAAGCATCCAACCTTTGATTTGATCTATAAGTAATATTGTTGCTTTAAGAACAGTAGTACATGAAAAATGCCACACAGATGTTTTTTGTCATATTTATGTTTAAAAATGGTGTAGTTTTGTCAACAGATTATCTTTTAGACAATGACCAGACCAATTCATAATATGCTCATTTCAGTTTATTAATGCTGACGTGTTTCACACTAATTCAATTTATCTGTCAATTTTCATGTGCCGGGGTGATATTTATTAGTAAATACAGCCTTTGGTAAATCCATGGATAGCATATTTTAATATTACATACATCTCAACAAAGACATTTGTAGTAAATGAATAATGTTTGAAATCTTTTTTCATTTGTAATTTTTTACAGACAGAAGGCTATTTTAACTTATTAGCCATAGCCTATTATTGATATGTTTTTGTTTTGTTAGTTCAGTTAAACAAGAACCTAAATGGGGTCAAATTTGGAGAAAGAGACAGACCACGCAGCAGTGAAGATCCAATGTGTTTAGGATCACTGTGTAGGGTGGTGGTGTGTGGTTTGACGCTGGACAGTGCATTAAAACCAGTGGAAGGTGTGACTGTGAACAAGTTAGCCCGGCCGCCTGCTGGCTACGGTCTTGGTCACATTTTAATGCCGTGAGAGCCTCTTATAGCCCGTGGGAGATACAGCATCCACCTGTTTTACTGTGGACCATTCATTGCTCCTTTTTTAAATAAATACAAATCTGTCTTTAAAAATCATGTGCAATTTGCAACACTGTACTGTATGTAACTTTACATAAATCCCCTTCAAGGCTTAGTTATGGGAAAGGTGTTTGAGGTATTTGGCCCTGGGGAAACCTTTTCAACCTGTGCACACTCTTGTGACCTGTGGAGGTATTTTTGGTGTTTTTGTGATTTTCTTCAAACTCAGACCTTGTACTAGTCAAAGCATGAATTCTTTGTTTATTACAGGCACGGTCAATGAAAACAAGCCCCTTCTGCCTGTCCCCAACCATAAGCAACACCAAGGTAAGTTGTTTGTGTTATTTCAATTCATTTTGGATAATGATATTTTGGGTAATTAAGTGCCTGGGGTAATCTACTGTAGGCCTATTTGTGTATGTGTGTGTGTGTGTGTGTGTGGGGGGGGGGGGTCTGTGCATACCTGCAATTAACACTGCTGTGAACTTTCTTTGTAAAAAAAGTTTAATCTGAAAGAAATCTTGTATGTTTGGAGACATGTATGCACCTGTGCTGATGAAACCGGTGAAATCATATTGATCTGATTTGCATACTGAGACTGAGAGAAAGTAATATGCAAATCTAGCAATGTGCTCAGACCACTGTAAGGCATGCCAAAAGGCACGTGAGTGTACACCAGACACAAGTATTTGGCAGTCGCGTTGCCTTGGGCGAAACCCGAACCTGTATAACTCTGATACAGTGCAGCGCTTCAGAGGAAAGACCCACATGAGTATTTAAGAGTGATGTGAACCGGGAGATACAGACAATCTCGATCGAACAATCAGACTTTCAGGCACCGAAAAAGAAAATGCTAGAAGAAGCTTGTATGCAATTAGCCCGAAAGAGGGAGAGAGAGAGGGAGAGGGAGAGAGAGAGAGAGAGGAAAAGACAAAAGGGGCCAGATGAGGGAAATAGATCAAGAGCCCAAATGAATGGGCAAGGCAAGATAGAGGGAGACAAGGAGCTGACAGATGCGCATGTCAGCGGAGTGGGCCAGTGGCTGGATTACCTCTCCGACATCAACGATGCTGACCTCTCTCCTCTGGACCTAAGCTTGGTAAATACCACGCAGCTGCCATTTGAGTGGCTCAGCACTTTTTAGCAGTGCATGAAGCTCAGACACTTTGCTGCCTTGTCTGTAAGTGTGCAGGGCATTTGTGGAGCACTTAAAAGGAACATAGGAATGGAGGGATGGAGTATTGGACCTTGTTCTCAGATGTTAGTGTAGAATATATTCAACTTTGATTTATTTAAAAATCATCTCAAGTGCAATTCTACAAGCCCAAATAAAACCTTACATTTTGGCGGGGTATTGAAATGGTCATTTTGGCTAAATGCTGCCCTCTTTGGCACCTGCAATTGAACTACAATTCTTTTGTGCTATTTGACATCACAAACTTTGTTGTAATTCACCTATGTTTTAATGGCTATTTGTAAGTTCAAGATTTGCATATGAAGGAGTCTGGATTGTAAGATGTAAATAGTTAATGGAACATTTCAAAATACGCTCATCTTGCTCATTTATGGCATGCAAATTATTGTTTGTTTTATTTGTATGACTAATGGATATTGCAAAGAGTATTTCTAAGTCTATACAGTGTTTTTTTTTGTTGCAATTTTCTATTCATTCAGAAGCTTGATGTGTATTTGGAAGTTGCTAACTTTTCTCTTTGCTCTTCTCTTCTCCCCTTTTCCTCCGATTCTTGTCCCCTCCCCTCTTTATCCTCATCCTCCTCTCCTCTTTCTCTCCTCCCGTCTCTCCTCTCAGGCGAAAACAGATGACGTGTCCGAGATGCCCGGAGCCCAGGTCCCTGCGCCCACTCCCACGCCCCCCGCGCCCACCCTGCCCCACACTCAGCTCATGCTTGCGGGCAGCCAGCTGGCCGGGGTAAGCCCTCCTCTCTCACTCTCTCTCACTCACTCACTCACTCACTCACTCACTCTCTCTCTCTCTCTCTGTCTCTCTTCATTTACTTGCCTGTGGTCTCCCAGCCCATCTCCCTGTAGTGACTATGTAGTGTCAACCAAGGCAAGCATTGTCCTTGACTGCAATGGCAGCTACATGCTTAGAAATAAGCAAGACTATATGCATTGAAGGCTAGATTTCTAATAAAGGAGCCCGTTACTTTCACTGTGCACTATTTCAAACCAAACTGTCCAAGAGTTATTTGAAAGGTCCAAACAAAACAGTGTTCAGTTAAAAACAGAAAAGTTTTCATCGATCAATTGCACTTGATGACACATTACATGAAGGACAGGGCCAGGTTCGGTAGTCACAACGCTTTGAAACATTTCACTTTGGTTCTCATTCATCTGTACGGAGGGTGACGTATGAATCCTTTTGCAACACCCTGTCATGTTGAAGTCGAGGCAGGCCTCCTTGAGGAGGAGCCAAATTTGCCTACAGGAGCTCTGACCACACCTCCCCACCCACAGCACGTGAACTCCCACATGCTTTACCTCCCTTCACATTTCTTTGCTTTCTTTACTTTTCTTTTTTTATCTTCTTCTTTTTCCCTTCTCTCATTCTCTCCTCTCCTTTCCAGTTCTCTCTTCTCTTCTTCTCTCTTCTCTCTCCTCGATTCCTCACCTCGCTTTGCTTTCTTTGAGTGCCGAGTGCCAAGGAGTCTGAAGATGAGCCACAGACAAAGCTGAAGCTCATTTTCATGCTAATTTATACCTGGTGGGGGGACTGGATGTGAAAGGTCAAAATAAAATCAATGAGATGAAGTACACTGTATATACAGTATACAGTACACTGACTGGACACTGTAGGCTATACAATAGATACACTGATTGCACAAGCCTACACACACTACAAGACATTCTTGGACCTTGAATACAGATTGCTGATTGACAAACATGGAAAAGCAACCACTAAACATAAAGAAGCGTGACCTTTACGGTAAATAGGTTCGTCGTCGCCACTTTTCCCGCTTGCCTCCTTTCATGCTGTCCATTCACTGTTCTTCTGTGTGTATCATAATCTTTTCTTGAGAGTATTGGCCTCTACACTTGTGTTTTTTTTTTCTTTTCTCTTTTTGTGATGGCTACTGAGAGATGCTTGTCCTTGTGGACTAATGGGTATGAGGGCTTAGCTGCTAGAGCTCTTGTGTTTACTCTTGCCTTTGCCCATTAGGCATATATACAGTATATATATATATATATATATATATATATATATATATATTGGGTTTTCTTGCCTCTGGCTGAACTGTTCTTATTCTTGTTTCTTTCCCCTCATCTCTTTCTTTCTTTCTTTCTTTCTTTCTCTCTTTCTTTGTCTATTTTTTCACGTCTGAATTCTCTCCTCTCTTCTGTACTTAATTGCTGCCATAATTTCATGTTCTGTCATTCATCATGTCACGACATGACCTTTACACCTTTACTCTTTTTGTGCTTCTATTGTGTGCACATGTAAACATCAATCTCCTTCATCCATCTGTCAATCTGTCCATCCATCCATCCATCCATCCATCCATTCTCTCTTCTTCCACTCATATTCTACTCTATTCATTTCTTCCTTCATCGGTCTTGACATCTCCCCCTCTGCATGACCCTTTTGGCCTCTTCCTTATATTCTTTTATTTCCTCCTATTTCATCCTCCTCTTCTTCATTTCTTTCTCGCTCATCATTCCATCTTCTCTTTCTCATTTTCTTCTCCTCCCTCCATTCTCTTTCTCCCTTTCGCCACATCCACCTTTCTCTGTCTCTCTCTTTGTTCTTTCTGTCTTTCTCTCTTCATTCTTTCTCTTTTTCTCTGATCACCTTCTCCTCTGCCTTCTCTTTCTCTCCTCCTCTCCTCCTCGCTTTCTTCCCCCCCCTCTCTTTCTCTCTTGCTTTCCCTGTCTTCCCCTCGCTCTTGCAGCTGGCCGCTCTTCTGCCTGCGCAGCAGCAGCTCCTCTTGCAGCAGGCTCAGGCTCAGCTCCTGGCCGCCGCCGTGCAGCAGTCCAACGCCGCGCACGCTGCCCACGCTGCCGCCGCAGCCAATCAGCAGCAGGCCCAAGCTCATGCGCAGGCGCAGGCGCAGCAGGCTGCACAGCAGCAGCAGCAGTCGCCTGCACAGTCGGCGCAGCTCAAAGCCGAGCAGGCCGCCCCGTCTCCAGCCCCAGCCCCGCCCCAGCTGACCCTGTCCCAGCCAATCCAGCTCACTGCCCAGGTACAGAGCTTGCCCGTGATTGGGTGACTCTCAGAAGAGGCCTGTATGAACTCGGTGGATTTGGAAATTCTCCCAACACTAAGGGCTTGTTATACATGTCTAGATATTCTTATTAACGGATATTTTGAATTTTAGCCACTTCAAACTTCCTCAATTATTTTTTGAAATGCAAAATGCTGGGGTTTGCTGTGGATAAATGTAAGCATGATTTAAAACAGAGACGGGTAAAAAAAAAATCTGTTTACAAAAATATCTAGATATGTGTAAACATGCACTAAACTGCTTTCGTTGTTGGCTATATAGTGCCATTGGGATCATTGAACTTTTTTGTTCATGTAAAATTTACATTTGTGCAATTTTGGCCTATTAGCCTAATTTTGAATTAATCCTGTTGTTTTTCCCTGATTTTTTGCAATCTGAGAGACCATAAATATTAACATGTACTTTTCATCAATATTGAATGTGATTTATTATACTAGCTCAACCGGACATACATGTAACCGGAAAGTGAAATCAAAGTGACTCAATCAGTTGTCTCACTGTAACTGTGTGAGCGACTAAAGCTTTAAAATCGTTGTATGGACAAGAGTGACTAAAGCGACTAAAGTGACCAAAAAAAACGATGATCAACAAAACTTGGGTGACTTCAGTAGAGCGACTTAAAAACGTCTCAACTTTATGCAAATTAACTATGACGTGTTTCGGCTGCAAATGAAATGTCACAGAGATATTTTTTGGTGATTTTTGATGAACGATAAAAGCAGTTTTACAGCTTTAGTAGCTCTTGGTGTGAACGCACAGTAATGATAATAAACGTCTCATCCTAATTGTATTAGTTGATACTGGCTGAAATGAATATGTCTAAACTATAAAGTGAATGTTTAGATATTTTGGTATAAAAATATAACTTTCTCTTCATTTTCTTTCTCTCTATGTCCTCTCTCTGAATATATCTACCCCTCATCTCCTTTCCTGTCATGTTGTCTCCTCTCCTCCTCTCCTCCTCTCCTCCTCTCCTCCTCTCCTCCATGCTCTTGTAGGACATTCAGCAGCTCCTGCAGCTGCAACAGCTGGTGCTGATGCCAGGCCACCACCTGCAGTCCCCTGCCCAATTCCTGCTTCCACAAGCCCAGACCCAGCAGGCCCAGCAGGGTACGGAGTGTGTGTGTATGTATGTGTGTGTGCGTGTGTGTGTGTGTGTGTGTGTCATGTCTGTCAGTCACTGTGACTGTCTGTGTGTGTGCACAAAACATTTTATTTCAATGCAGTATACCTGCATTACAATGTATTTCCTTACTGTTAAGGGGCACAAGGTTTTTGTTTAAATTGCAATGCCAAATTTTAAAAAGATTATTTTGCCTATTCTGTCACAATTTAATCTTTTTAATCTCTTTGAATTAAATAAAAGAATAAAAAACTATGTATTCATAAACTATGTGGGAATGAAAGACATTAACATTGATAGAGATGATAAAGCTGTACATTTTTTTTACTCCAGCGACCCTCAGAATTGATTAATATCAATGTCTCTTTCTTTCACAGGTCTGCTATCGACACCAAATTTGATTCCTCTACCTCAGCAAAGCCAAGGTGGTCTACTGACCACCCCACCCAGGCTGGGGCTCCAAGCACAGGTATAGCCAGCAGCAAAGCCCCAGGCTTCAGTTTATGTTAGGCCTCAGAGACATTTAACCAAATTCCCATCGGACTGAATCACTGTTTTTTTAAACTGACTTGAAATAAGGTTCAGCCTTCAACACGCTGAACCAGAGCACTTCAGTGCCAGGTTATTCTCCAGCTGGCATTTTGACAACTACTTGCTATCTCATAGATTTTAAAGTCAATTTTATATTGTATTACTTAAAAATGACTGATGCATAAGTGGTTTTTGAGCCATTTTGCATATATTTGCTATGAATTTATATTAAAATGATTGAAAGATGAGCATTGAAGGTCAATAAATGAATACAGAATTTACTGTCTTAAATCCAGAATTTAAAAAAATAACGTAAATAATAACCCACCCCAAGTCAATCATATTTAGAACATATTTAGAACATATTCACTACCTTTCTTCCTTTGGCTGTTGTGCATTTTCCATTTGACTTTATGGGCCTGCATGAGTATGTGTGTGATTACCTATACATGTGCAGTATCTGTACGTGTATCTGTGTGTGTGTGTGTGTGTGTTGACACTTTGACTTTGGACATGTGTGTGTGTATGTGTGAGCATGTTTGTATTAACTTGTTTACTAATGTGTGTGTGCCAGTGCTCAGTGTGTGTGTGTCTGAGGATGCGTGAAGGATTGCTTGGACCCATGTGTGGGCCTGCATGAGTATGTGTGTGACTACCTGTACATGTATCTGTGTGTGTGTGTGTGTGTGTGTGTGTGTGTTGACACTTTGGCTGTGCTCCTTGCAGAGGGAGAAGAGCATGGAGAGTGGAGGAGGCTCAGCTGCTGCCGCGTCCGGCCCCATGGCCTCCATGCCCCCACAGTCGCACCCCGAAGAGCCCAGCGACCTGGAGGAGCTGGAGCAGTTTGCCCGCACCTTCAAGCAGCGGCGCATTAAGCTGGGCTTCACCCAGGTGAGGGAGTGGGCGAGAGACAGGAAGAGAGAGAGAGAGAGAGAGAGAGAGACAGGAAGAAAGAGAGATTGAGAAAGAGAGAGAGAGAGAGAGAGAGAGAGAGAAAGCCCGCACACTTATGCTCACACTTGACTTTCTAAGGGCCCAGCCATCTGCCTGTTGCATGAAGTGCCTGGCAGGGGGCACAAGATGTCTTTGCCAGTTTGTGACCAATGTAGTTATGATCTTCCTGTCTAGTGCACAATTTTGTCTAGATAGCAAACAAATACTCAGGATTGTTAAAAAACAAAACATGTTACTGTAAATGCACTCAAACCTTTGTGTGTGTGTGTGTGTGCGTGTGTGTGTGTGCGTGCGTGCATGCGTGTGTGTGTGCGTGTGTGCGTGCGTGCGTGTGTGTGTGTGTGCGTGCGTGCGTGCGTATGTGTGTGTGTACTTCACCATCAGGGTGATGTGGGAATGGCCATGGGGAAGCTATATGGGAATGACTTCAGCCAGACAACCATCTCCCGCTTCGAGGCACTCAACCTGAGCTTCAAGAACATGTGCAAACTCAAGCCTCTACTGGAAAAGTGGCTGAGTGATGCAGGTATGCAGTATTTGTGTGTGTGTGTGTGTGTGTGTGTGTGTGTGTGTGTGTTTGTGCGTGCTTGTGTATGTCTGTCGCCCTTAGAAAAAAATTAGGCTTCTGGCAAACAGTTGCCGCAAAGTTACTGCAATATTACCGTAACTTTCCTGCAAGCTAATTTGCATAATATGAAATTATGACCTTGCAGGTAAAATCCCTGTATTGTGTGTGTGGATTTGTGTGTGTGTGTGTGTGTGTGTGTGAGAGCATGTTTACTGATGTGTGTGTGTCAGTGCTCAGTGTGTGTGTCTGAGGATGAGTGAAGGATTACTTGGACCCATGTGTATCCAATGTGACCGATGTGTGACCAATGTATTAATGTCCCAGATGCTGTGTGCGTGTATGTGTGTTTGTGTGTGTGTGTTTGACAGAGAGAGAGACAGACACACAGTGAGAGAGATGTATGTAGGGTTTTACATATGGATCTGTGTGTATTTAAATATGTGTGATCTCTTTGCCATTGTTCAATTAAATTACATTAGTGTGGATGCTGCTAGTGTCACTATGTGTGGGATTGTGTATATGTGTGTGTGTGTGTGTGTGTGTGTGTGTGTGTACTGTATATGTGTGTGTGTGTATGTGGGTTATGTGTGTGTATACTCATCCCACCCCCCCTTGCCCCTGTGACAGAAACCATGGCGATAGACAGCATGCTGCCCAGTCCCAGCTCCCTGTCCACCCCCATGCTGGGCTTCGAGGGGTTGCCAGGGCGACGTCGGAAGAAACGCACCAGCATCGAGACCAACGTCCGCGTGGCCTTAGAGCGCAACTTCATCGCGGTCAGCCCCTAGCCACCCTCTCCCCAACACCCACAACCCCCCCCCCCCCCACACACACACACACACACATACACACACACACACACCCTGCCACCTTTTTCATTCTTCCTCACTTAAAGGAAAAAAAAAGATTCAGAGTCAATCTGCACCTTTTTCCCTGTTCCTTCAGGCTGTTGAGTGCAGGTGTCGGTAGGTAAAAGAACAACAGCATTTGGCACAAAGTAGACCGAATTTGCAACTTGGGAGATGATGCTAACTGATGTGGAAATTAAAAGGAAAATTAAACTTTGTATGTTGTACCAAACTCTGATGTTGTCATACCTACCAACAGCACTCAGCAATGTAAAACAACAGGGCTATGGGGTTGATCCACTCCGGAAAGTCAGTTGAAGTTGTTATCTTCCCCAAACCCAAATGCAAATCCATATCTGTGGTCAGAGTGACTACTATGTATTTTGGAGACATGCCAATTCGCCTTGTACACTGTCTATTGAACATTGATTTAAAAACCTCGGGGATTGTACATACAATTTGTCATGGAGTGACAAGCTGTGCAATGCATGCATGTCTTCACAGGTGTACATACAGTAGCTAAACTGTACACTGCACACTTGCATATTAGGCTACTCTGTGTTTGTTTTGTCTCATCTGTCTCTTGCCTGGCTTCCCTCGCAGAACCAGAAGCCTACCTCAGAGGAGATCATGCAGCTAGCCGAGCAGCTGAACATGGAGAAGGAGGTGATCCGGGTCTGGTTCTGCAACCGTCGCCAGAAGGAGAAGCGCATCAACCCTTCCAGCGCTACCCCTCCCCTGCCCAGCCAGCCGGCCCCAGCCACGCACAAACCCCCCTGCTATAGCCCACACATGGTACGACCCAAATCCACCCACTCTTAACACCTATACTACATATGGTATCAAAACTGCTCGAAATCGAAACATCTCCGTCTTTTTTTTTTTCAAATATTTGACACTCAAGCAGCCTTTGGATTGCAGTGTTTGCATGTATTGCACACAGTACACAAGCAGCACGATACACTGATTATTTTGAGTATTTTTCAAAGTGATTTGTGGTAACATTCCAAGGTTGCTGCCATGCTATTACATATGAATTGCAATAATCTGTGCCCGTACTGAGGGATGAATACTCGAAGTGATGATTGTCCTGTAGTAATGATACCTCCGCCAGCTATTTCTAAAACAACCAAAATAAGTCTCTTTTTGTTTTGTTTTGTCTTAGTGTTTTGTACAGTATTGTATTGCCTCACAGCTTGTTTCACTGTACTCATTGATTTTCATTGTTCCACTAATGAACCATAAACAACCTCAGCACTGATACAAACACAGCATGACCTCTGTACATAGCTAATGCATATTGTTGCAAAAGTATTTCAATCGATTAACAAAACCTTCACCCACTCTTACATGCTTTGCTAATAAATACTCAGACGAATACCCAAATCCATATAATCTTATCACTTTAGCTTGTTCGGTTCCTTGGGAACAAAGCATTGGTGTGCCTCCCTTGTAGGACCAGCCAGAGCACCACGTTCCAAGAAGTCTCAGATTTTTTTTTTTTTATAATAGAATTGGTGTCTGGGCTGAAATAACGTTTTTATGAATATTATGAAATTATGAATAAAGAAAATATTTCTCTCTCTTTATTATCTCCCATTGACTTGGTAAGCCTGCCTCTGCATCACACATTGATGGGCTGGCTGTTCTCCTGGCTGTTGTGAAATACACTAAGAACGTGGAACCACCCACTGGTCCAGTTTGTACACCTTACCCTCAGGCAGACAGAATGTGTTGACCTCCTCACTTTTTGATCTGATATGGAGGAAGTTAACCTCTTTACCTCTTTTCACCCACCTCTCTTTCCACCACCCACCCATCCCTCCCTCCTTCTCTCGCTCCCTCCCTCCCACCTCTCTCTCTCATCTCTCTGTTCTTCCCTCTCACCTCCTCAGATGTCCAGTCAAGGGCTGTCCCAGGCTGCCACAAGCCTCAGCACAACAGGTAAGAGCTCTCTCTCTCTCTCTCTCTCTCTCTCTCTCTCTCTCTCTCTCTCAAGATTCAAGATTCAAAGTGCTTTATTGGCATGACAAGGAGGTACTCATATTGCCAAAGCAATCAGTAAATACAGTAGTACAGTAACATTAGTACAGTTCATACTCTCTCTCTCTCTCTCTCTCTCTCTCTCTCTCTCTCTCTCTCCCCAGTCAGTGATATTGTTTGTTATAAGTGCATGTCCT
>JASCQY010000068.1:5841832-5854878 GCA_030264315.1 Sardinella tawilis
GTGGAAGGAAGGTAGTGACAGAGTTTTATAATAGTACGAAACACTCACACTCACACACACACACACACACACACACACACACACACACACACACACACACAAACAAACACATGCACACACACAGCCATCTGCTGAGCAACAGAAAGAGACAAGGCGAAGTTGACCTTTGAAACTTGCAAGAACTCCAACTTTATGACATAACATGCCCCACTTGAGAAACCCCAGTATAGAGCCTCACAGACCCCCCCCCCCCCCCTTGTCAAAAGGCTTTTTGCCTGTCAATCATTCGCTGTCATTCATTGCTCTCTCTCTGTCTTTCTTTCTCTCTCTGTGTTTCTCTCCTTCCCTTTCTCTCTCGCTCTCTCTCTCTCTCTTGCTTTTACACACACGCCTCCCTCAGTTTGGACCAATGTGGAGCCCCGGTCAGTCCCAGTCTTTCCTTGGCATTCATTGGTCCCCTTTCTGGAGCCCAGCCAATCAAATTCATCTGGAGCCCAGCCTGCTGATGGCCAGCCACTCGTGAGTCAGAGCAAAGGTAAGCCAGGAAGAGGGTAGAGAATAGGACAGGACAGCTGTCTCAGTTTGTGCTCACAGATAAAGCAAATTGTGCAACCATATTTGCAACACTTTTGAAGTTTATGGACAGGTTTTGTATGTTTGTGTAGATTACATTTTTTTTTTTTACCACCGACTGTGCATGATGCATTCATATATTATAAATATATTATAATATTATATATATTATAACATATATAAATATGTCAGAAAACTGTGCTAAAATGCGTCTATATTACTGGCTGGAGGAAATATTGTAGTTTGCACTCAGGCTCTTAACACTGGCCTCACTGCCCACACAGAGCCCCGGTGTGGAGTGGCCCTGGTGAGTGACGGCCGCAGTGGCCAATCAAGCGCAGACAGAGGCTCACCGTCACGCCCTCCCCCTTCTGCTGAGGACCCTCACCCAGAGCGCGAGGCAGGAGACAGTGAGACCGAGAGCGACGCCGATGACCTGTAATTGGACACACACACACACACGCACACACACCACACTGCACACACCACACATTCAGGTTGAGGATTAGTTGCCAATAGTTGTAAAAGGTTGCCATAGAGAAGTATAACCTTCCAAACACAGAATCCTCACAGACTCGATAAGAAGATCAAATAGAAGAACTTGCCAGGTTTGTTCAATGCTTAACTCATTTTCTGAGTGGATTCTATCTCTCTTTGTCAAGACCACTATCATGTGGTTAAACCTCAACAAATTGATAAGTAGCAATTTATTGATCCTTCCAGTGAAGTGATCAAATAAAGCAGTGTCATGAACCAGGTCACCACTTTGTGCCTCTTGTTACTTTCGTGTGCGCTATGTGTCAGCACATCAAACCAGCGCTTTTTCCCCCGCCGCCACACTTTTCGAAATGAGTCACTAACGCATCACAAACCAAAACAGACTCCAAGCAGCTGCAGCCAGACCGTCACGACAAAATGGCTGTGTAGAGAGAGAGAGAGACAGTGGTCGCACAATCTAGCTCTGGTTGCGGCTGTTACACAACTCACAGCGTAGGGTGAGGACGACTATGAATTTACTTCCCAAGATGCACCTGGGCAGACACATGCCTTTGGTAGGCCACTCATGATAAGTATACACTACAGGGTATGGTATTTACTTTGTACATGCAAGTGACTATGTATGGCAATGTAAATATCACATATGTTGATATGTGAATGTAAATGACATGTAAATGCCGGCTTGGTTGAGCTTATTTTGGCGTCCAGTCAGGCAAAAGCTGCAAAATCTCCTTCTCTGTAGATGTTTCCTTAAAACAGGCTTTGTGAGCATGGGCGCCATAGATGAACCTGGTTTTGCCCAAAATCCCTGTCAGTAGATGATGTAGATTGTTTGACTTGCCATTGGCTTGTCTGGCCTGCTTCCTGAGCTTCATAGTTCAGTGGCTGTAAAGTGCATGGGTGCATTGATGCGAGTGTATGTATCTCCATACAGTTGACATCAACACAAAATGCAAACACACTCTCTGAATGACTTCATTAGCATGACTTTTTATATATAGTACAGTATCCATAACAGATGACAAGACAATTCAGGGTTGCTAAAGCTAGGCTTTGAGTGCATTTATTTGAGTTCAACTGAGCTGAATCCCTTCCCACCCCTCTCAGGTTTTTACCAGGGGTGTCCCAGGACCCGACCCCCTCCTCAGGCCCAGCCAAGAGGCGCACACAGTCCCTCAGCGCCCTCCCCAAAGACGGGGACAAGAAAGTGAGTCCTCCCTCCCTTCTTCTCTCGCCCCCCTTAACCCCTCACTACTTGTCACCTCTGCTGGAGCATCTGTGTCACTTGAGGTTGATATCCACTTGACCCGAATGTTTATTTGGCCTAATTATGCCACTGAATGTTATTATTATTATTATTATTATTATTAGTAGTAGTAGTAGTAGTAGTTGTAGTAGTAACAGTAGTAATAGCAGTATTAGTCATAGAAATAATGGTTGTAACAGCAGTAGTAGTAGTAGTGTACAATATATTGTTCTAGCAGCCTAACCTATAGTGCAAGCTGTGAAGACAGACAACAAACAGTCTGGAAGTCTCAAAGTGACTGCATGGCCTTGGTTTTGTCTCTGTTCTTGTCTTCACACCTTTTCTATTACTTGTGGGAGGAGGTCAACACTGTGGAGAGGATCTGACAAATCCCTGCAGTGGATTTCTCTCTCAAATACACTAAAGGTGGACTGGCTGTGAAGCTGGCACATAAACTGCAGCTCACTATAGGAAATCTTAACTGTTTTGTACGGAGTGCAGTTTTAGGATCTGATATGTTTTAACAAAGTGTGTGGCCATTAATCTTAGAAGCAGTTAAAATGTCATTAGGCAGACAAATGTACCCATCTTACCTGCTTCTTTAACCGCCTTTGGACTACTTGGAATTTGGCTCAACTTGTTTACAAAAGAAGTATGAGTTCATGACCTCATTTCTCTAACAAATGTTTTTCTCTGTCACACACGCACACACACACACACACACACACACACACACACACACACACACACACTTTCAGAGGGAGAAAGACCACATCCGGCGGCCCATGAATGCCTTCATGATCTTCAGCAAGCGCCACCGGGCGCTGGTACACCAGAGACACCCCAATCAGGACAACCGCACAGTCAGCAAGATCCTGGGCGAGTGGTGGTACGCACTGGGGCCCAAGGAGAAGCAGAAGTACCATGACCTTGCCTTCCAGGTACAGCACATACACACACACACACACACACACACACACACACACACACATCAATAGAGAGGTGGAAAGTAAGCACATTCATTTTGGCTTAGACAACAGAAGGCTAGCAATCAGCTATCATGCTACACCCCCGCCCTGGGTTCACTGTGGACTCATGCTCACTCCCCCTGTGTGTCTCTCTCTCTGTCTCTCTCGCTTTCTTCTCCTCTCTCTCTCTGCCTCTCGTGCTCTTCCTCTCTCTGTCGCTCTTTCTCTCTCTCTCTCTTTCTCTCTTAGGTGAAGGAAGCCCATTTCCGAGCGCACCCAGACTGGAAGTGGTGCAACAAGGACCGGCGAAAGTCTCTGTCCGAGGGCCGTGGGACCCCCGGGGCCAAAGAGTCTCGGGAGCGCAGTGCCTCTGAGAGCGCAGGTTAGTCTGGGGCAGGCACACCTGTCTGACACCTTCTCTGTCCATAAACATATTATTAGAAACATACATTATAATATATATAATGGCCTCTAACTGACACTGACAATAGCAGAAGAAACGTGTCTATTTGGTTCAAGTAACTTTTATTTCAATTCGGTGATAATATTGACATTTCTGCTGTGGTATTGATATTCGGTATCGGGTATGTATTCCTCTGTGACAGGGAATGGTCACATGTTCTGGTCACAAACTATCACTGCCCCAGTCTGATCGATCTACCAAGTAAAAAAATATGCTATCCTCTGAATAGGTAGAGAGGGGCATTATGAATTCGTATTTTTTGTCTTGACATGGATGCAGGACGAGGCAACTCCGTGTGAAGTTAAAGCAGTTATTCTTCCTTGTTTGGGTGTTAACACATCTTCAGCAGGGTTTTTCTTGCAGGTCTATGAATAGGTAGTCTTGAATGAGATGCTCAGTCAGCGGTACTCTTTCCACTTAGCACCTCTGCCCACACCTTTGTCTGTCTCTCGGCACAGTCTGTTTGTCTGGCCTGTTTTTTTTTTAGGCTGCTTTTTTTGCACTGTGGAAATTTGGCAACAGTGCGGTCAAAACATAGCATTGACTTTGTGAATCTGAGAGAGTCTTTTTTTTTTTGAAAAGCTTGCTTCTTTCGGTGTTCAGGGCTCACTTGAAAGCATCTGTGTAACGATTGTTGTTTTACTCCGAGTGTGTATTCTTGCTGTAGCTACGTGAGGGTTAAAGCCAAGTAAGTCCGGTGTAAATCAACTCATATCTCTGTTGCTCCAGCTCACCCAAGTGCTTGTGGTGGGAAGAGGAGTGACCAAATTCAGTACATCAGAGATCGAATTTGTGAACTGGCAGCTAACTGAATGCTAACTGAAAGAGACACCAGAAAATGAAAGTGAAACAAAAGCTTCCTTGCCCTCATTAGTTGACAGTAGCATTGACAGCCATTTTGCTGTTTGGTCCTCGCCAAATTTTCTCATTCCTGTTCCTACTAGCACCGCTCAGGGAGCTTGAGCAAACAGGAATATTATGGGTCGATTTAAGCAGGATTTACTTTGTCTTTGCCTCTGCGTTTGTATTTTATTTATCTGTCTTTCTTTTTAAACATCGACCTGCAAAGGGACTACAGATGAAAATTAGTCTGTGACTAAATCTGGTGCACTTACATGTTCTATAAAGTAATTTTAATTAATGGACACTGTCCCTTTCTTAAGTAATAGATAAATAGACATTTGTGTGAATGTTATGCGTCTTGATGGCCTCTGTGTGTGTGTGTGTGTCTGAGGTCACATGTTCCTCTTCTGCCCCCCCTCCCCTGTTTGCAGAAGCCCAGTCTCAGGGAGGGGACCAGAAGATCCCAGGGTCGAGCTGGACCTCAGGATCGGAGCGGCGCTCTGGACCCCTGAGTGGGCAGCACCCTCGGCCCCGTGCGTTCTCCCAGAGTGCCGTGCACAGCCTGGAGAGGAGGGAGAGGGAGAGAGATCTGGAGAAGGTGCGAATACGATACGAACACACCCCATTCCATTCGTCCTGTGCTGTATTAGCCACTCCATCCTTCCCTGGACACTTCTCTCTGTGCTCTCTCTTTCCTCCATTCACTCTGCCTTTTTCTCTCTTCTTCTCCTCCATTTATTTTCTCTTTTCCTGTCAGTCCTTCATTTCCTCATGCCCACTCTCTGTCCCTCTCTCTCTTTGGGCTTGCTCTATTATTAACCTCCCTTCTTTCTCTCCTGCCTCCTCCATCTTTCTATCCATCACCCTCTCGCTCTCTCGCTCTCTCTCTTTCCCTCTCTTTCCCTCTTCCTCCACCCCTTTTGCACCATCTCTCTCCCTCTTCCCCATCACCAACACCTTGTCTGTGTCTATCCATCATCTCCCTTACTATGGTTATTTCTGTCCCATACCATTAAATCTCTCTCCCTCCGCTCTCGTCCTCTCACCCTCTCTCTCTCTCTCTCTCTCTCTCTCACCATCTCTCTATTTCTCTCTCTCTCTCTCTCTCTCTCTCTCTTTCTCTCACCATCTCTCTATTTCTCTCTCTCTCTCTCTCACCATCTCTCTTTCTCTCCCTCTCTTTCTCTCTCTCTCACCATTTCTCTCTGTCTCTCTCTCTATTTCTCTCTCTCTCACCATCTCTCTCCGTCTCTCTCTTTCTCTCTCTCACTCTCTCTCTCTCTCTCTCTCTCTCTCTTTCTCTCACTTTTACTCTCTCTCACTCACTCTTTCTCTCTCAGATGTGTCAGGAAGGAGGGAGTGGGTTTCGCCCGCGGCCTTTGGCCTCGTCTGGACTGCAGAGGGGAGCCAGCGAGGACGTGACCAGCGACGAGGAGCGCATGGTCATCTGCGAGGAGGGCGACGATGACGTCATAGGTGAGCCTGACCAAAAGTGACGACTAGGCAACAGACACAAGCAAACACACTGGGCTCAGTCATGGTCAAATAGCAACATCCATGCCAAGAACTCTTATGGAGGGCTCTGCTGTTCATTGGTCCATAGAATGCATATTTATTCAGTGTAGACTAAAAAAGATTATTTTATGAAGTTTGTGTCTAACCAGTTACATTCTGTCTCTCCTGATGTCATCTACTCATTGTCCAACTCGCCAGTTTGTTTCATTTCTCTATTTTAGTGTTCCTCTTTTTTTTTTAAAGGCAGTGCCTAGTAGCGTATTTCACCGATTTGTAAATGTTTCTTGTTTTTGATGTCAGTTTTGTCGTGTATGGATAGATCCTACTCTACTTCGCCGTATGTTGAAACCAGTATCTTAGCAACTAAGAAAACAAAAGCCTTTCAAACCTCTTTTATGCTCTCAGCAGTTCCTCTTTGTGCGAACTGAAGCTGTTTTGAGGTCATTGTAACTGAAACAGAGCAAATACTACTAAAATAAGCACAACATGCATACTTTATATGAAATATGATCTTATGATCTTGTGTGAGCTGTGCTTATGCTGTACATTAGCAAAATAAGCAGAATGGATGCTGCAGTAGTATAGTATAGTATAGTATAGTATAGTATAGTAAAGTTTAGTATAGAACAGTACTAAGGGACAGTGTAAACTCTACGGAACCTCTGTAGTACAGTATGCTCTTGCCTTTGAACTCGATTTTCAGAAGCGTTTTTGGACTCATGAAAGCGTAATTGGTTTGCATGCTGGAGATCAGGGCTGTAGGATAAACAGCAGGGCCGGCTGCTCTCCCAGTCACTAAAAGGGTCCTTTATGCAGCACTCAGGCACATGCAAAGTGAGACTTGTGGTCACCCATGCAGCCACCTGTGTGTGTGTGTGTGTGTGTGTGTGTGTGGGTGTGCCATTTACATTACATTGCTCCACACATGCACTTTTTATGGCGTTTTACATTAAGGGAAATCATATCGGAGCTGCTGCGTTTTTTGCTTGTGGCTTCTTATCAGATGCCAAATAGTCCTTGTCTAGTACACCGGCTCAATTTTACTCTATGAGGTCATATTGACCTTGTCTAGTACACTACTTTAGTTGTACTCCATGTCCCCATTTCATGCTGACCTTTTCAAGTACTGTAGTTTCATAATACTATATTCTCATACATTCGCCATTTATACACATACTCTACTTATCTTGTCTGGTATACTGCTTGGTTTGAGCCCAATTCGTAATGACCTTGTCTAGTACCCTAGTTCACCTTCATCTGCCTGTGTCTGTATCCAGTATGGTCTGTGTTGGAGAGTGAATGGAGTGAGAGTGTCAGTGAATAGAAAATATGCAGTGTCCACAGAACATGATCTTGTTCGACAAGGTTCGTCATTTTTCCCTACTCATTCTCTCTCCCTCTCCCTCTTTCTCTCTCTCCCCCTTTCTCTCTGTCTCTCTCTCTCTTGCTCTCCATTAGATTTTTAGTTAAAAATGCCAAAGGCTGTCTGAAGTGTTGCCACGACAGACCCTGGGCACCATTTGTACGGCAGATTGATTTCTCTCTCTCTCTCTCCCCCTTCCTCTCTCATTCTGCCCCCTTTGGCCGAGCCGGATATGATGAGCTATTGATTCATCCTCATGTCTGGCCGGAGCCTTTGCAAAAAGAGAAGGCGAGCTCTCCAGGAGGAGCCAGTAATAGCCACTCTGTCATTCCCACGTTTCATTCGTGCGGCGCAGCGAGGGTCGGTGAAGTGGTCTGGTGCGCGTCTGGCCTAGCCCGGCCTTGTCTTGGCTCATGTCTCTGCTCCCGGCCATCTGTGTTCCGGATTGGCTCAGGCACGCTCTCCACGTCCTCTGATTGGCCGGTGCGCGCCCTTGGGGGTTGTCTGATTGGCTGACGTTCTTGGCCCTTGACTTTGTTGTCCCTGGTTGCAGATGACTCCTTCCCCGAGGGCTCCATAGACCTGAAGTGCAAGGAGAGGGTGACAGACAGCGACGAGGAGAACGCGTCTGCGGATGAAGCCGACGGCAAGGTGGCTCTCTTTCACACACCCATACACACACACACACACAGATATTCACACATACATGCAGACACACACACATACAGTACACACACACACGCGCGCACACAGATATTCACACATACACGCGCACACACTCACTGCCACAAACACACAAGATGGAGTTTACACTTTGTCAGTCAATAAAGAACTGTGAGATGCAACAGCTGCATGACCTGAACAAGCTGAAGGATCAATACCTGTGACTGATCACCGCAGGCATGTTGCATGTGTCTCTCAACCCATGGAAAAGAATCACAGCTGACCCATCCCTCTCTCTCTCTTCTTCTCTCTCTCTCTCTTTCCCTCCCCCTCTTTCTCTCTCTCTCTCTCTTTCTCTTCCTCCTTCCATCTTTTTTTCATCCACAGCGAGGCTTCCAGCCTGTTGTCCGTCCCTCGCGTTCTTTCTCCCCTGGCAGCGACCAATCAAAGGGTGCAGGGGGCCGTGACCGTGGTAACGGCGAGAGCTTGGAGAGGAAGATCAACTTGGCAGGAGGGCCAGACAACAGCGGCCGACCCAAAGAGGTGAAGGAAGAGGAAGGTGGACAAGGAGGAGGAGGAGGAGGTTCCCAGCCTCCCGCTCTGTCTCTCTCGTCCGCCGGTCCGACTCACCACCCCGGGAACGGCGTGGCCCAGGTGCTGGGGCCGGTGCGGATGGCGTCCACCATGGTGACCAGCGTGGTGCGTCCCGTGGCCAGCACCCCCGTGCCCATCGCCAGCAAGCCCGAGGGCAACGGCCTGCCCGTGGACAAGAAGACCCAGATGCTGATCAGCGCGACCGGAGGAGGAGGAGGAGGAGGAGGAGCTGTACCGATAGCGGCAGGAGGCGGCGGCGGAGGAGGTGCAGTCATTGCCGCCGGGGGTGGGTACTTCCCCTCGTCCTCTCCCAAACCGGTGGGGGCTGGTCAGGGGGCCGGCGGCATGGTCACCAGCCTGCTGCTCGGCGGGGCCTTCCCCAGCCAGCCTGCCACCGTTCAGCTCCTCACCCAACCCCCTCAGACCCTGTCCTGCCCGCCCGTCGCTAGCCCCCCCACTCACCCCGCCAACGCCAGCGTCAACGGCGGCGCCCTCCCCCTCTTCCTCCCAGCCTCCTCGCTCACACCCCCCGCCGCCCCCGCCGGGGGGTTGGTGGGCAAACCCGTCACTCAGGTGCAATACATCCTGCCCACCCTGCCTGCCAATCCCAAGAGCCCTTCCCCGCAGCAGCTGCCCGCAGCCCCGCCCCACATGTCCTTGGCCAATGGTGTGCATTCGGGGGCAGGACCAGGGATAAGATATGCCTCAGTTCCTGCAATGGGCGGGCTCAGCCCAGGAGGAGGAGGTGAGATGGAAGATGTGATTGGCTTAATATGGACAAACAATTGAATGACAAAAAAAAAAAGAGAAACAAATCCAGTGAAATTAAGCACATCATATTTAGCTTTTAGATTTTTTTTATATGACTTTAAGCATGAAAGGCATGCCATTGGTCAACCTTAACCCTCAACTGTCTCATGTAATGCCAGTACGCTACCGTGACAGCCAGTCACACGGTGTCATTCTTCTTCGTCTCCCTGTCTCAATCTCTCGTCTTTCTTTCTTCTCTTTTTTTTTTTTTTTTTTGTTTTCCTCTAGTACAAGCACAGTCCCCCGTCTTGCAGAGCAAGATGCTGGTTCCCATGGCGACTGTGAGAACGGGCTCCACGCCTCCGCAGCCCATCTCGCTGGTCGCCCCACCACTTCCTGTTCAAAATGGTGCTCAACCAGGAAGTAAGGTGCGTGACAAGCTCCAAATCACCATCAACGGTTTCAAGAAAGTGCACTTCCATTTTTCTTGTCTAGATTTAGCACTTCCTTAAAACCGAGAGAAGATGATAGTGATGTTTCCCTTGGTGTGCTGTGCGTGTGTGTGTGTCTGTGTGTGCGTGTGTGTAAAGTCACGACCACAGATTGTGACTCATGGGTCTTTTCCTGTTCAGATCATTCAGATAGCTCCCATGCCTATGGTCCAGACCAATGTTCACCCCTCAGCAGCAGTGCACCCTGGGAATTCCTTCCCTGTTTCCATGGGAACAGCGACTGTTATGGCTCCGGGCTCGGCTCCCCCACAGACTGTTCTGCTGACTCCACCTCCCACAAGGTTGTTTATGCTATGTGTGTGTGTGTGTGTGTGTGTGTATCTCTGTTTGCTAATCTCCACAGAAATGTATGTTACTGTGTTGGAGTGTGTGTGTGAGTCTATGTCTATGTCTGTGTGTGGATGTGTTTGTATTTGTATGCTTCTGTCTGTGTTTTATCTCTACATAGATGTGTGTGACTCAGTGTGACAGGGTTTTGGCATGTGGGTTTGTGTTTGTTAATCTCTACGCAAAACTGTGTGACTGTTGGGATGTGTCAGTATGTAGTGATTTTACAATAGGTATGTGACAAACTGTGTAATAGGGCGTTGGCTTACAGAGTGTGTGTGTGTGTGTGTGTGTGTGAGTATATATATATATTTTTTTTCCCAAATCTCTGCATAATAGTACATGACTTGGAATGTGTGTATGACTGTGCCACTGTGTGTTTAATCTCGTACGTGACTGGCTTGGCTCAAGGAAGGCCT
Source organism: Sardinella tawilis (assembly GCA_030264315.1). NCBI lineage: Eukaryota > Metazoa > Chordata > Actinopteri > Clupeiformes > Clupeidae > Sardinella > Sardinella tawilis. The sequence goes on from JASCQY010000068.1 coordinate 5,852,567, forward strand.
TGTTTGTCGTCTGTTCCCCAAACTGAATTTTCAGTAAACACTTAGCCCTCAGTAGCGGGGCCAGTTGGGCAGGCAGCCCTGCTAACGCTCCTGTCATCTCGGCTCCTGTCAGCAGTCAGTCAGGGAGCATTTTTATCAATGTGGGAGAAGCACTGTCAGGAGACTCGCTCACTCACTCACTCACTCAGTCAGTCAGTCACTCACTCCCTCACTAACTCTCTCACTCACTCACTCTCTCACTCACTCACTCAGTCACTTCTTCCCTCTGAGAGTTCTGCGCTCAAAGCAGAGGCATTTGTCATGGCTTCTCTCTGGGGGAATAACAAATGACTCTTTAAGTCCAGCCGACTTGAGGATTTGTGTTGTAGTCAAACAACTTTAGGGACTGGAAAGCCGCGATTGAAGTCGGGCAATATCAAGCAAAAGGGAGGAAGGACAGGGAATTTCTGAGAAAGTCTTAGAAGACTAAGAAAGTGCTTGTGTTCTGTACGAGGTATCTTACATACCCACGTGGTGGCGTAACGTAGTGTTCCTTTAATCTGCAATCATGCAACTATCTATTCATCGCACTGACAAGTTTAACATGATTTACACTTTACATTATGTGTTAGTTTCTCTGCATTGTGATTTAAAAAAAAAAAAAAAAAAAGTGTAAAAAGCCAAATTCTGCTTGAAATGTTCGGGGAAGCAGCACCTGACCATTGTGTGTTTTTGTCCCCTCGTTAGGATTACTTATGTACAGTCCACACCAGGCGTGGCTGCCCCTTTGCCTCTGGTCTCCACGGCAACGGTCTGCTCCCCGCAGCAGCTCCCGCCTCCCTCAGGTCCAGCGTTTCTGCCGTCGTCCCTGGCAACGCTGGGCTTCACTGCCATAGCCCCCGCTGGCCAGGCCCTGGTCCAGCCAATAGCAGCAGGTGAGAAGAAGATAATAATAATATTATTGATTTAAGAGTTTGGTGTAATGTAATAGAGAGAAGAAACTGTTTGGCTAATAAATTAGCTACCAGCTAATTTCCATCTACTGCATGCTCAACTTTTAGGTGTTTTTTACACTTTGTAATGCATCTTTCTCTCTCTTATTCTCTCGGTCAGGTCAACCCCCTCTCTTGGCTCCAGCTCCTCCCCCCAGCTGTCCGTCACAGCCCGCCACGGCCAATGGAGCTCCTCGCCAAGTTCTCACAGCCATCTACCCTGCGCCCAGCGTCACCTTAGCAACAGGAGTGGTTTCCGTGGCAGCGGTACCCCCGAGCATGGCCCTCGCCCCCTCCCCCTCTGGCCCAGACTCCCCCTCCTCCGGCCTGCAGGTGGGGACGGCCGCACCTGCGTCGGCGGCGCAGCTGTCGGACCCGACGAAGGCGCAGCCGCTCGCTGACGGACAGGTGGGCTCTTCTCCCGTTGCCATGGAGATGGAGAGGCAGAGCGTGTTGGAGAAGCGTGCAGAGGCAGAAGCACAGGCAGAGGCCCCGGGCCACAACGCCGCCACAGCACAAGCAGGCAGCCCAGCCCAGCATCCAACCCCCACTGGTAAACCCCAACTCTCACTGCTGGACCTCCACACCATCAAAGGGCTCTGATAATGCTTTGCCTTACATGTCATGTTCAGTAAACTATGTTGAAGTATGCTACACTAGTACACAGTACCCTAAATGTGTCATAACCGATGTTCGCAATTTCATTTGAACTGTAAAATGTGTAGAAATTTCATGCCAAACCAACGCTGCATGCTGAATTTTGCAAATGCATCTTGTGCATGCTACGTTTTTGCACCTTTATTGGTATAGTGATTGAGAAATGAAAGTGGCAGAGGTGTGACTTCCTGTAAAGCATGTCAGAGACAGCAGAGCTGGTGCTGTATTACTTAACATTGTGTCTTTCATCTAAAATAGCCTTGTTTATCTCATCATGATTTTTCAGGGGTTTGCAGAGTATCTTTTTCTCTTGTTATGGTTACTTTTTTCGAAATGATGCGCCCTCCAAAAATGACTGTGGTTCCTTAGGAAGTTGAACATCATGCTGTCCATGTCCCTGTAGGTCGCCATGGCAGCGTGCCAGTCGTGGCCCAGGATGCAGCCAATCAGAGCGAGACGGAGAGAGAGCGGAAGATGGAGGAGGGTGGCACCTTGTGGCGAGACCAAGCCCCTGACGGACACGGGTCCGAGAGGGCCCCCAAGGGCCACAACAGCGACGGCAGTGGCAAGGAGGACCATGGCAAAGAGGTGAGGGCGGAGAACTTTATTTAAAGGTATAGTTCGGTATTTTACACTTTAAGCCCGTTTTCTGTATTGCCCAGGATGCAAATGAGTGGTTGACAC
>JASCQY010000068.1:5854978-5867478 GCA_030264315.1 Sardinella tawilis
AGAAGTTGTATTTCTCTACGAAATTTGCTATGGAAGATCGTTGAAGGCCAGTAACCACTCGGTGAGTTGCGCATCTTTTAAAATTAACGTGTAGGGGTGTTTTAAGGACAGCATCGTCCTGGCCCATAGGGAGCAATGCTGAAGCCCTACAGAGAAGATTCTATAGCAGCCAAATAGCTGCGACAGGACCAATCGTTGAGATTTTGGTGTCAACCACTCATTTGCATCCTGGGCAATACAGAAAACGGGCTTGAAGTGTAAAATAGTGAACTATACCTTTAATGATGCACTCTTGCACTTTTTTCTCTCGCTAAATGCTATTTATTCTACCTCCACCTCACTCAGAGCTTAACTTAAGCTTGGTTATGAGCTTACTTAAGCCCTGTCCTTTGTTGTTTGTTGTCTGTCCAGTCCCTTATCTCTCCTAAAAGCTTGACTTTAAGTGGTAACTGCAGCAAATGCATTTATATACATTTTTTATATATTAAATGTAACACTACTTGATCCATGGTGAAACTTTGTTTTGTCTCACTACTGTGTATACAGTTTATATGGTTGAAACGACATTAAAAACCCACTTGACTTGACTTGACTAAATGAGGAGAATAGCATTGGCTCTTTGCTTTGCCCTCACTTTCACCCTCTCTTCCTCCCTCCCTCTCTCTTACACTCTCTCTCTCTCTCTTTCTCTATCTCTCTCTTTCTTTGAATCAATTTATTATTAAAATGTGTTGTCATTGCAGAGTAAAGTTATGAACTGACTTCAATATTCTTTTCTTTCTTTGTGTGTTTTCTCTGTCTGTCTGTCTCTCTCTCTCTCTCTCTGCTGTTCTCCGTCCCCATAGGTGAGACGTAAAGAGTCCAACTCCCCGGCGCCTCCTCCCTCAGGACTGGAGCCCCCTCCGCCCCCTCCTCAGAATGACAGGGATAACCCCACCGTCAAGAAGCCCAAGTCCCGCCCTCCGCCTCTCAAGAGGACCTTTGAGCCTGTCGACAAGTAAGCAACAAGCCAATCAACCAATAACCACCCATGACAACCAATTACTTCATTACTGAAGTAAAGTCAAATAAAGTCATTGTCGTTTAGCATAACATGCTAGTCCAAAGTAACACCGACTCACAGTGGCGGTGGGTTTGGGATTAGGACCCAAGGCTCATCAGTTTTTACTCAGAAATGTACTTTTTGGGATGATCCATGTGATTAGCCATAACCCCGGGTCCTGTTCTGTCCTCTGACAGGGTGCTGACGGGTTCGTACTTCGAGGAGCGTTTGGCTGAGCTGCCGGAGTTTCGGCCCGAGGAGGTGCTGCCCTCCCCCACACTGCAGAGCCTGGCCACCTCTCCCCGAGCCATCCTGGGGAGCTACCGCAAGAAGAGAAGGAACTCCACAGGTGAGAGAGAGAGAGAGAGAGAGAGAGAGAGAGAGAGAGAGAGAGAGAGGGGGATGGAGGGAATAATGGAATGGAAAGAAGGGGACTTGTTCAAATGTTTGCCTCCCACAATATTTTGACCATTACAGATCATGAACATGTCTAATTATCAGTGTAGTAGCTCATTTGTATGCTAAACCGAGTGAGCTGCATGTGCAGTACAGACTGAAGCTGGACATTACCCTGAGACTTGTTGAAAGGGAGGAGGCCTACAAAGAGATAGCACTAGCAGCCTAATGTCTTAAGCTTTTTTTTTATTATTATTTTTTAGCACTTTATGTCTTGGTGGGTGCTTGTGTGCATGTGGCGGGGCTGTTAAATGATTATCCCCGCTGCCCACAAACACCACATGATTACAGGAAATCTGAGCATGAGTTCAACAAGTTTGAAGTGGCTGAGAGTGATTTTATCACGGCCATTATCACTTCCAGTCATGGAGGAAGGGATATGCCGAGACTGACCTCGTTGACACCAAACGTCTTCTTCATCCCTTCCCATCCCGGCTAATGTGCTAATTTTCTTTCATCGACTGTCCAGATTTGAGCGTCAAGCTCTTTTCAGCCACAGACACAGAGCTTTTGATTTTCTGAGGCTGCTGTGGGGGTTTTCCATAACATATTTGGCACTGGCTGTATTTGGCAAGAACATCTGCTTGTGGCCAAATTTCAAAGACCTTTCCCTCCAGCATCAAGAGGCTTTGTGCTGTTTACTGTGATTTAGAAGTCTGCAGTCGTTAGATGTTTTTCGAGCTGCTGCGCCGAGTTCAGCGAAGGGATTTCGCGTTGCACATTTTGTTTTCCACAGACCCATAATCTAACTACTCTCTTGCTTCTTAGCGTGAGTCATTCAACCTGTTTTAGCTTCTCCATGGAGGAAGTCAAAAAGAATGTCTACTCATTGTTTTTATGTCTGGTTTTCCATCCTGCTCGTTTTTTTCTGTCTTCCTCTCTTCATTCCTCTCTTCTTTTCCACTTCTCCCTCACATACTCCCTCCCTTCCTCCCTCCCTCTTTTTCTGCAATGTCTCTTTGACTCTTCTTCATTTCTCTCTCCTTGTTCTCCTCTCTTTCCCTCCTGTCAGATCTGGACTCTGCTGATGACCCCAGCTCTCCCAGGAGGAAGAGTCGCCGTCTGTCCAGCTGCAGCTCTGAGCCCAACACACCCAAGAGCGCTGCCAAGTGTGAGGGGGACATCTTCACCTTCGACAGAGCAGGTGAACACACACACATACACGCACACACACACACACACATGCGTATACACATACTGTATGCACACACACATACACATAACACACACACATACACATACACACTCACAGACACATACACATACACACACACACACATACAGTATATGCACATACACACGTATACTTAACACACACACACACACAAACACAAATACTGATGTTTTATGACTTACTAATACAGGATAGGCAAAACATTTCCATGTACTGGGCATACAATGGTGGGCACTCAAATAAAACAGATTTGGTCGATTGTTTTAGTCATGCTTTACAGGTGCAATATACAATCCAATCACAACTGTTTTATTTCATGAATTTCTACTGTGCTGTTATTACCATGTCTGCTGCTGGTGTAGATAACTGCTGTTGTGTCAGAGAGGGTAAAAGCGGAGTGAGAGGAACCAACGTCAGTTAAATTCCGCGTTCTATTTTTACAAGAGGGAGGGGGGCAAAATCCCCCTTTATGCAGACCAAAGTCGAGTTCTGATACGCTAATACAAAAATCGGGTAAAAGTTTATATTGTGACGTGCCGATTTATGCAGACCGGAACTATTCACGTTCGCTCCCGTTGTAACGTATTATGTTGCTCTATCTTGGTCAATATTCCATAATCTTTGGTTGTGTGTCACAGGAGACTCGGAGGACGTCTTGGGGGAGATGGGAGAACGCGCTCCTTACTCCTCATTGCGCCGCACCTTAGACCAGCGCCGCGCCCTCGTCATGACACTCTTCCAAGACTACGGCTTCTTCCCCTCAGGTAACCAACCAATCATGTCGGTGATGTTGGCCCCTGTGGCCCGCTATTGGTGGTCTGGTCTGTGTCAGGGCATTGTCACTTTAGGACAGACAATTATTGCTCATGAAAACTTAATAAACATAAATTAGTTTCATTTTTCCGGTTGCAATATTTGGTTACAAGATGAATCAATGAATCATGACTTATTGTAAGTAAAGGGACAACTATAGGGCACACAGCTATATTGCTGATCCCAAGCAAACTAAATGTCATTAATCGTCATTAATACGGACCTCCAGACTATCCACTAACCCCCCCCCCCCCCCTCTTCGTCCTTCTCCCAGCCCAGGCAACAGCTGCCTTCCAGGCCAGCCACTCGGACATCTTCCCCACCAAGGTGTGTCTGCAGCTGAAGATCCGCGAGGTGCGACAGAAGATCATGCAGACGGCCACGCCCGGGACCTCCGAGGGCCTGGGGTCGATGGGGGTGACGGGCGCCGACTCCTCCTCCTCCTCCACCACCCCGGGTCCGTCCAGTGCCCCGCTTCGTGAGGAGAGTGGGGCGGAGTCTGACGAGAAGGGGAGTGGTCACGAGGAGAGCAACAACACGGGCGAATCGCAAGATTCCACCAGATGAAGAAGAGAGCGACTCACCACAACACACAGCAACTAATAGTGAGGATGGAGACGTTGAGAGACACGTAGAGGGAGGATTATTACCTACACACTTTCCCACTTATTTACATACACCAACAACAACAACAACAACAACAACAACACTTTTTTGTGGCTAATTTTTTTTGTTTTATTTTTCTTTTCGTGGGACACAGAAAATATGTGGCACACTGTCTCTTATTACACATTCACATCCACAGCCACACACAATCACACACATGCATGCACTCACACACACACACACACACACACACACAACACATATGAACATCAGCATGCACAGACCACACACACACACACACACACACACACACACACACACACACACACACATACATACTCAGCAACCATTACTCACGGAAAACTCACAAACTTTTTATGCAAGGACACAACGCAAAACACAAGAGAAAGAATAAAGTCTATATCTATAACGCCGCCGTCGCTCAACGGACACTCATACATAACAGGCACAAAAAAAAGAACTTTTTGTAAAGAGCATGACCAGGCACACACTCACTTTGTACAGCGAGGAGAAGGACAGAGCATCCGAGCACCATGCAGACCGATGGCCACAAACACACGCATGCATATACACACACACTCACACACACACACACACACACACATAGGAAAAAAAAAACACCATCAGCTTCACCACTTCTCACTCCCCCATGTCCCCTAGTGCCCTTTCCACAAACACACACACACACACACACACACTCACACACTTACCTAGCATCGGTGGCTAAGCGTCCAGCCACCTAACCTCAGTCTCAGTGCCCTTCTATGCTGCGCCTTTGCCAGCCCCCCTGAACTGACCTCTGACCTCTGCTCATCTTAACCAAGCCACCGGCTCTTGCGCTCCTCATTGGCCTGATTGTTATACTGAATGGATAAGAATGTCTTTTTCTTCCTCTTCTCTTCTCTTCTCTTCTTTTCTTTCCGTTATTTTTTCTTCTTTTCTTTCTTTTTTTTTCTTTTGTTCTCCTGTTTGTTTTCCTCTCCTTGCTTCCTTGGGGTTGTTTTTGTACTATTGAAATGGACCGACCAATGGGCCGCGGTGGCTACTTCCGGTGGGAAGGGGTCACCGAGACCCTGGCAGGCGGCGTAGCAGCAGTGCTGGTTTCCGGTGGGAGCCAGAACACTTTGCCCCCCCAACTCCCCCACCCCCGTTTTTCGGACAAGATAAGGGAGGCAGCAGCGGCTCGTCTCAGGTAGCAACAGCGGCAGGAAGGGATGCAGTAGATCACAGCTGGCGTGTGTGTGCGTTTCGCTTCTTCCTGTGATGTTCAAAATGGCTGTTCTTTTGGCTGTTCTTTTTTTCTTTTTCTTTTTCTTTCTCCCTTCTTTCTATCCCTTGATTGTTTTTTTTGTTTTGTTTTGTTTTTTCCTTTTAATTCGAACTGAACCAAACGTAAGTTTGGTTGTTCAGCTCTAGACTTATTTGACATGCAACTGACCAAGTGGCTGGGTAAAGACGGAGGAGGAGAAGACAAGGCTGTGGTGACTGCCAAAAAGCATACACACACACACACACACACACACACACACCACATATGTATACGTACGTATATCTTCGTATGTATATCTTCAAACGTATGTACGTATGTATATCTTCAAAAAAAAAAAAACGAGGGAATAATAGACAAAAAACAAATGACAAAAAACTCACCGAGCTTATTCCCCCACAACCCCTGACTTTGTCTGTAGTATGTGCTTTGTTGTCAGCACTTGTGTCGTTCTGGTGAACCCGGTAAACCTGTGACAACAGTCCGCGTTTTTCCTGGATGGCTGTGGTAGGCCTACCTTTTTTTTTTTTTTTTTTTTTAGCACGGACTAACATACAGTACAATTACATACAAACTCACCACCTGTTCTTCGTCTCAGCAGACTTGTGCTCTACTCCTCGCTCCTCAACAAAAAAACCTCCATTTCGAGCCTCAACGTTAGGCTTGCTTTCCCACCCCCCTGCCTCTTTTGCCCTGTAGTGTACGCTATGGACGGGGGTGCTAGTTTCTTTTAAATAAGAAAATGTTTCAGTCAGGTGTTTGCACAATAAGTGGCCCTGTGGCCACGTTTGAAATCAGGAAAGTATTGTTTTTGATAGATATTTAAATTTAACCACATCTTAGTTCCGTTCCCCACCCACCCCCACCCAAACCCATCCGCTTAGCTCTCCTTGTATCCTGTACCTACCCCAATGCCACCCACCCATTCTTGCTTTTCTTTTTCCTTGCTGAAGCTCCTTTCCCCTTGCTCTTATATTTTGTTTGAATCCCCCCCCCCTCCCTTTCTATCCCCAACTCTCACCCCAAAAGCCTGGCTTCAGGGTCAGGTGAAGTTTTGTAGCTCAGGATGGATTACATTAGGATAACCCCAGGGAATTCTGACTCTAGAACAGTGCTATGGGGCGTATTCTCAGGATCTAACCCCTCCATCCCCCCCACCCTCAACCCACCCCCAAGTCCCTTTCTCTGCCACTTTATCTCAATGGTGCAATAGGACAGTAGAAGTGGATATGGTTGATACGATTGACAGGATTGTGCCATAGATATTCACTGTACAGTCTGAAGAGCTGTCATAAAAAAAATGTATAAAAAAAGACAGAAAAAAATGATGTATAATAACATCCATAATTTGAGTTCTGAGAAAGTAAGTAATCCAACAGAACAAACTAAAAAAATCCAAACTATTAATATAGCACTTTCTTTTTTCGTCTTGTTCAGCTGAGGGATTATACCTACATCTCTCAGTATTCACTTGAATGTGTGAAAAAATATATATATATATTTCTATATGTGTATAATATAGGGGTGCGTGTGTGTGTGTGTAAACGTTTCTACATGAATCAAGCAAACTTGATTTTCCCTCACTCAAAAGCTGTCACTTCGTACTTGCCTAATTCAGTGGCACAACTCTTTAGGACTGTTACTGTATGTTTGTGTAAAACTGACAGGTATGTGAGAGAGAGCATGAGCAAGAGAGAGAGAGAGAGAGAGAGAGAGAGAGAGAAAGAGAGAAAGAGAGAGAGTGAATGAGAGTCATACAGACCCTATGATTAGACAGAAATTTAAAGAATCTCGGCACTTACTGTCTGCAAACATGCGCTTGCACACACACACATGCATACTGACACCTATGCGTGTACACCTTACGATTGTGTATCCGATAAAATGGTCCTTACTTTGGAGAAGGAATTTTAGAATGAGAAAGAGTGTTAGCCCGTAAACAGGCATGTTGACCATGTGCAATATTTCTAAACAAAAATGAATATTGAAAATATTAAAGACCTAACCCAACCAAATCTGTGTTGTTCATTCACTGTTTGTTTATTACTTAACTAAAACTTCCTTGTGTAGGTATGCCTTTGTTTTTACACTTCTATTCATTTAGAAAAAGAAAAGACGAGAGAAGTCTCGAGGTAGAGTGCAAGTGGCAGACATTAGGTTAACCTTGACTGACAGGATAACAGTCCAGGGTCAATTCAAGGAAATCAGGAGAGAGATCAGTACAAGTTAAGTCTATTTCATATGTCTAATTCTCATATCTTTTTATTTCCATGCTGTTTATTGAGAGTATTCTGCATGATGGCATACTGTACTGTACATGCTTAACCCCAAACTATCCACAAATAATGGATGAGACAATCACTGAGTCAACAAATAAGCACACCAAGGACATGGGCGTATTATCCAGTCTAGATACCCGTGGGTGGTCCTTGGGGGGGGGGGGGACCAGACCTCTTCCAATTGGACACATAATACAGGACCTGGAGCAGCTTCTGTAGTCACATGCAAATTGATAGTAACACCCATCTACCTCTCTAGGGAGTGAGAAATTCTAAAGAGTAAGCATAGTGGAAAGAACAAGATCCAGTTACATTGCGTAAAAAAAACTGTGACAGCCATTGCTTGCCTGATTAGCACTGTAAGCTGTCAAACAACATGCCTGGAACCTGCTTAACGAATGGACAGACCATGTCTGACCCAAAGCCTTGAGGCAAAAAGAAAAAGAAAAAAAAACAAACAGATAGTAGCCAGACCTTGGGGCATGTCTGAATGGTTACCTAAATGCAAATCAATAAAATTGTTCTTGATTACAAAAATGGAGAGAGAATGAAAGCATCACAAAGTGGAGTGAAAAGCTGGCCATTTACAACATAAACCTTTCCCATCATATATTAGGCAACTGACTAAAATTTAGATGCCTCACAGGTGGCTTTAAGAGTTGGACTGGAGGATAAACATCTGAACACATTGCATAAAAGCAGGTCGTGAATTTACCAGACACACAATTCTAATTCACAATTCTAATTCCAACAGCAAAGTACACTAAACTTATTATACTATGCATGCTATGAACAGAACAGTGACTTAAATGTATTTCTCATAAACAACAGAGAAGTCTAAGCCTAAGCCTCACTTGGATAGATAGGATGCGCTATTCAAGATATTTAGCCTAGGCCTATATATGCAACCCCTTCTATTAGAGGACCCTAAAGAGGCAAGTTATAGGTTTTTGTTTTCTCTCCAAGCATAGGCCTACCACTTTCTAGAGTAGGTCAACTGTTTTACACCCTTCTGAACAGCCCATAAACCCAAGGTGATATCTCATGTAATGTTTTCAGTTGATTTTCAGTTGATAAGCTGAAGCCTTAACTTATAATGTCTATCCAGCAACCTGATCTGGAATGGTTGAATATGTAATATCAAGGCCACTGAAATCTGAAAATAGTTTATTTCGTAAATTGAAAGGGAGCGCCATCTGTGGTTCCACTAAAAACATTTTGAAACATTGTAGTTGTTTAGGTTATCCCACTGAAATGATTGTCTTCCCAACATGCCGTTGCTAAGAACTTCATTTCCCAGGAGGCATTGCAATCTGTCATAGAACCGTAGTCTCTCCGGCCAGACGTTCAGAGTAGGGGAGACGCAGGGAATCATAGATCATTTCGTCTCTCTTTTATTTCATAACTATTCAACTCATTAGAGGTGTAGTCGAAAGTCGAACAGAGATCGGATAGGAAAACCCTAAATCCCCCGCCCCGCCACCCTTGCATTAGATATGAGCGGCAGCGGGAGGCCCAGGACAAGCTCTTTTGCTGAGCCTCAAGGCGCTCCCGGAGCCGCTTCATCATCCGCTGGATCAGCCGCTGTCGTGGGGAGCAACACAGGAAAGTCCGGGGTCTCGCAGGCCTCGGGCACATCTTCGTCTGGGTGCGGAAATTTAAAGCTGGCCAGTGAGTATTTAACATTTTTGTAGTTATATACCAACACACTACTAAATGGACCCCCTTATGAATCATTGTTGAATTAATCAATGAGCGTTTGCGTTGTTTGTAGGCGGAAGGTAGCAAGCAGGCTATTCCGAAGTTAACGTTTAAATTAACATGATCTTTTCTCCTAATAGCAAACCAGCTGGGTGCTTATGTTCGGTAGTTCACCGTGAATAACTTGGTAATTCTGCCTTCTTATCGATTGCAGATAATAGAGACAGAAACCCTGTCCTTTATTTGACAGCTTAATACTAACCCACATCAACAACAAGTATATTTTTGTACTAGCTAGCTATCAGGATGTGGGGTAGTTAGCAAAATAGCTTGAGTTTAATGTTACTAGCTGGCCAACGATAGCTAGCTAACATCGCTGTATCTCAACCACTGGACGTATTATGAATTCACTAATTCTAGCTTACTTAGCCCGATGGACTACACTGGGTATAATAAAATATACAAGACATGTTTAACCAGGAGTTCTCGTATTGCTACAAAGACTAGTTACCATGGAAAGTAACTGGGCTTGTTAACAGTGCAACGTTATGTACCTAAAGTAGCGTAACAGACTGGAGCTTTAGCTAATATTAATGATAGCAAGTGTAGTAATGTATTAGGTAACGATAATCATGCTTAGAAACGTGTTATGGTATTTGACGTCAGTCATTGTAGCAGCTCAGCAATTAGTCAACAAGGTAGTGTGGTATGAAGGTGATGTGATGGTTTGCAGTGTAATTATTTAGATTCATCGTTAGCCTACTCGCTAGCACTGGTAGCACGTTCACTCTGCCTGCTAAGGTTATTAGCAAAGATGCCCAACGTTAGCTATCCAGAGAAAAACATCACCTCAACCAGCTGGTGTAACGTTATTGTAGCACAGACAGCTGGTAGGACGATTACATGCCAACATCATTTTAATTTAACTCTAGCCTGTATTCTAACAAGTCAACCTGATCTTATTAAAATGCCATAATGTGACATCCAAATGGACCACTGTCACACGCTCCCGATGTCTGCCCTTTGGAAACCATCAGATCCTTTTACAATAATGTAGTCTTGGCAAAGGTACGCGTCGCAACATTTTACTGAACAAATCAAGTAGGAACTCGATTGTCCTTGAGCAAGCTTGGGTCTAGTGGAAATGCGTCGCCTTGGGACTATTTGGGTAATGATTTTCAAAAGATGTAGACTTGGCTGTGATGGTAGACTGTTCTTAGATGAATGATCCTGCTTAGCTGAAAGGCATGAATCATCTAGGTGAAGCTTACCTCACCAATTAGGCTATTTTTTATGTCTTGGGTCTTTTAGAGGAGGAAAGAACAGAAAAGAAATCAGAAATTAGACGCACAAGGAAGAATATTTTCCATGTCTTGAGTAATCTATTCCTTTTTTGGTCGTTATTATCTAGCTTAAATTGAAAGAAAATGTCCCAGGGAACCTGAGCATTACTCAAGCACTTTGAAGCACATAGTCCACTGTGTCCACTGTGCTTCTAAATACATGTAAACCTGCAATTTTAACACTTTTGGTTGAGGGATTTAAATGTTTTATTCTGTTTATTTGAACATTTTTGCATTACAAGAGTCTCTTGCATTTCTTTCTGTCCTGGATTTTGTAGGATAAACGTATCAAGCTGTTTTTTCACCCCTGCTTTTACATTCAGCATAATTTTGTGCATGTGTGAGTTTTGATGGTGCGTGCACCCCTCTGAGGATCCCCTCATATTCCATGTTTCTACCCAATATCAGTCTCTCTCTTCTCTGCCAGTCAGTGTGGTTGACGCAGGGGTCAACTGCAGGGCAGTGCGATCAAGTCCCAGTGTCTCAAAGTTACTGTCTCGGACTTCCGCACTCACCTGTTTTTTTTTTTTTTTTTGCCAGCCAGTCCCGAGTGGCATCACATTACCATTGCCCCTATATACACACACCGATCTTTTCCAGGATGGAATAAGATAACACCACCTCATGTTGTCCAATACCAGGGCCTTTGATTGGTAGGCCTGGTTTGAGAATTGTTTCTGCAACCAGGCCGGCAATATGTAATTCTGTACAGTGAACTAAAACAAGATGCATGTTGGTGACTGCAATACCCAGTTTCTGCTTTCAAGTACGGTGTTAAGACTGGTCATCCAGAAACTATTTTGGCATTGTTATTTTGGTTGCGTGTCTGGAGCAGATTTGTCCCATGTGAAATTGTGACACTTTTCTTCGAAAGTGACAATGTTCCTCCTCTGACTGGGCCTTAACAAGCACAAAACCGTTTTGGCTGTCAAGCCTGCGACAAGCTCTTCCTGTGCCATCCACATTCAAACGGACTGTGTGTGTGTGTGTGTGTGTGTGTGTGTGTGTGTGTGTGTGTGTGTGTGTGTACGTGTGTGTGTACGTGTGTGTGTACGTGTGTGTGTACGTGTGTGTGTGTGTGTGCAGGGGACAGTGGAAAGGTGACGACGGTGGTGGCCACTCCTGGACAAGGCCCAGACCGCCCTCAGGAAGTGTCCTACACAGACATTAAGGTGATTGGGAATGGCTCCTTCGGAGTGGTGTACCAGGCGCGCCTCGTGGACAGCCAGGAGTTGGTGGCCATCAAAAAGGTGCTGCAGGACAAACGCTTCAAGGCAAGTCTGAAACACATACACATATACACACCCACACACTCATCCAGGAACTGTCTGTCTCTAACTCTCTGTCAATCACACACACACACACACACACACACACACACACACTCATTCAGGAACTGTCTGTCTCTAACTCTCTCAGTCAAAATCTCTCTCACACACACACACACACACACACACACACACACACACACACACACACTGTTTCTAATCCTAAAAGTTGAAACTGTGAAATTGACTGTCAGTGAGAGACTGCGGCAGGTTTTTGCATAGCTTTAGGGTAGTGCAAGCTGACTTGGACTTACCCATTGCAGTCAGCCTTCAGTTTCATAACTTTCAATGAACATTATGAAATGAACTATACTGTCCACTGTGTTACACTGGCATCTTGAAACAACAGTAATATGCAGACAATTAAAGGACAAATTCAGTGAGGATAATTTAGGGTAATGGCTAAATTTGTTGTGTGTGTTTGTTTATCTGTGTAGAATCGGGAGCTTCAGATCATGAGGAAGCTGGAC
>JASCQY010000068.1:5907551-5924045 GCA_030264315.1 Sardinella tawilis
ACACACACACACACACACACACACACACACACACACACACACAAACTCACACACACACACACACACACACACACACAAACTCACACACTTAGACCTTAGGATACACACACACACACACTCATGCACTTTCATATACTCACAGGCTCTTTCTTAATTGCTCCATGCTCTGCAGTGCACAACACAGAGTGATAACAGTGCATTTTCACACACACACACTCTCACCCTTATCTTAACATACTGAGACCCTCAGATACACACACACACACACACACACACACATGCTGTTATGTATTTAAACACACACATACATTTATGTACACACACAAACACAATCTCTCTCTCTCTCTCACACACACATTTATGTATACACACAAACACACACACACACACACAGAATCTCACACACACACACACACACACACACACACACACACACACACACACACACACACACACACATTTATGTATACACATGAACACACACAGAATCTCTCTCTGTCACACACACACACACACACATACATACACACACACACACACACACACACACACACAATGGTGTCTGCTGCACAGCCCCTCTCTCTTAATTGCCACATGCGCCGCTGTGCACGGCACACCATGATGACACAGTGTAGTTTTTCATGCTGTAGCGACAGCTTGAAAAATGTCAGCGACGGCCCTTGCGCCGCGAATAATGAAGAGCAGAAAGAGAAACACTGATAACAGTGATTTAAAAATGTGTGATTTATTGGGCTCAAATTGCCTGCCATAAATTACGGGGCAAAATAGGAAAGTCGCATGATATCAGTATCAAGCGGCACTCTTGTTGTCTGAGTGTCCATTTATAAATGGTAGCTGATGCAAACAGTGTGATTTATCTGCTAACGGATTCAGATGATAAATCATCTCATAAAGCTTCCATGATCTCAGCTGGTGAGAATAGAAAGATCTCGAGAGCGAGAAAGAAAAAGAAAAGTGGAAAGAAGAAAAAAAAGATGGCTCAAGAGTAATTTTTTACCTTCTCAGGTGCAGCCAAGGTGAAGCTTTCGCGATGCTAATATTTCATCGGTGGGCATAGCATAGGCTAACTAAATCTGTCCAGTGGCAAGAAGTGTGTTTTATATGTATTTTATCCAGGAAGCCTCCATCGCGGCTTTTGTCCGATGACACTCGCAGGCCACCTACTCATTACACACACACACACACACACACACACACACACACATCTGGCATACTCCATTGCCGGTGTCATCACACTCGCACAACAGTATGTGGTTGTCGTGGCAACACACTCACCACACCCACCCACCTTCATCATCCACCTCCACATGGACTAAATGGATTGTGCCACTCAACACCTTAAAATACACACACAGACACACACACACACACACACACTACTGCTGTAATGGCATCCACATCCTAAGCTATCACTCTTTACACTGTTTCTCATTCCCTTTCATTCTCTCTGTCTCTCTCTCTCTCTCTCTCTCTCTTTTTCTCTTTCTCTCGCTCTCTCCATATCACTCTATCTGTTTCAGCCTACATTTGGCGTGGAGAAGTCAGTCAGCAGTAAAAGTGTGCTGCTTGTATGGTACCTACAGTTACCTCTTGTCCCTGATACCTCCAGTTGCCTCTTCAGTTAGGGCTGATGTTCATGCGGGGGTCAGGATGTGTATAACGACCCAGCAGAGGAGCATTTGGGAACACGAGCAGGAGAAGACAACCACCACCACAACCAACGGGCCCCTTCTCTGCTTCCCACTGAAGGGCAACCATTTATGACGGATGGTGTCTCTCCCCTACACCCAAGGGTCACTGTTGATGCCCAGAGCCTTAAGCCGTGGTCTGTCTGTGGAGGTGACGGTTGGGGTGAGGATAGGTGGTGGCAGATCGGGGGTGGTGGTGATGGTGGTGGTGGGGTTGGTGGTTAGGTGCTGATGGGTGGGGGTTTTGATACACAGAGACACCTCCTGTGACTTTTGAGGCTGCAGGTATCGTATGACAGGGTGCCACGCTCCTTGGGTGACAGCGAGAGAGAGAGAGAGAGAGAGAGAGAGAGAGAGAGAGAGAGAGAGAGAGAGAGAGAGACAGGGCGTCACGCAAGGGAGGCGTGTTGTCAACACTGAGTGATGGTGTGGAGGAGAGAAAGAGAGGGGGAAGGATTGAGAGGGGGAGAGAAGATGGGGGTATAAATAGCATATAGGGAGTTGGGGGGGGCAGGGGGTGGTGGTGGTGAGGTTGCTACATGTGGCAAAAAATATCTCATGTGAAACGCCCTTCTTTTAACCTTTCTGTGTCTGTTTTTTTTCCCTCCCACTCTCTCTCTTGCCCTCTCTCTCTCTCTCTCTCTCTCTCTCTGTCTCTCTCTCTCTCTGTCTATCTATCTGTATGTAGATGACGGATCGCTCCTCAGTTGCTGTCTACCCGGAGGCTTTCTCCTGCTCCATCCAGGGCTGTGATCTGGTCCCGAGGTGGTGCCCTTCTGCGGCGTAACCCCCGAGAGCGCTCCCAGAATACCGCCAACCCCCTGAAGGATCTCCCACAATCCACCTGTTTTTTTTTCCAGCTGCAAGGAAATTCTCCCACAGGCCTTGTCGCAGTGAATTAGCCATTCCAGACAGGACTGGTGGCTTTGAAACCCGGCGTCTGGGGAGACAGAGGAAAAACAAACAAATTCATAGATACTCAGCTGGGATTTGTGGATATTTCTCGTGTTGTTGTTGCCGTTTGCTGCAATTTTTTTATTTTTTATTTTCTGCCCGAGTCTTTGCTGACAGAAGCAGCCAACCATTTAGCATTCCCAAGCAGGATTCCTTCTGATTCCATTTGGCAAGTGATGACGGCAGGTTCAACCTGGGTGCGGGGTTCGAGATGGAAGATTCCATATTTACCCTGCGGACATCCTGGAGCAATATAACAACCTCCTTCCCTGCGCTGGACTTGCTTAGGAGTGAATGGATGTACGCTTGATCGCTGCCGGATTTCTCCCCCCCTCAATTCCAATATTTCCTCTTTTAATAATTGCCATTTTTTTCTCCCTGTCTCTCTCATGCTACACATCTGGTGTTCTCTAATTTGTAGGAAAAAAAGGAAATCTCATTTCAGAATCAGTTCCATTTTTTTTCTATCCCTCTCCTTCAACCCACCTCACCTAATATGAAAGTCCTGAAACATATTAAAAGAGCATCAAGGAGAAGAGGGGAAAAGATCTAAGAAACAGATAGAGAGAACGAGAGGGGGAGAGATTGAAAGAAACGAGGATAGGGAGAGAGGGATTTTCTCAACAAGTGAACAGGTCCCGCTGCTGTCTCCTTTTTTCATACTGAGTAGAATTTTAAGAGAGAGAAGTACGAAAGAAAGGGAGAAAAAGATGAAGAGGTAGACTGTGAATGGAGAAAGACGAAGAATAGCTAGAGAAGAAACAAGGTCTGCAAGCAGCAAGCCCCCATTTTGAGACGTCCATTGACTGGGCTACCTTCACCTAATACTGTGTCACCACTGAATACGGAGGCTGAGTGAGGTAAAAGGCAAGAAAGAAAGAAAGAAAGAAAGAAAGAAAGAAAGAAAGAAAGAAAGAAAACAGAGTATAGCTTTAAATGATTCAGCTGCCCTGTAGTCAGGGGGACAATTAGGTGTATTTGATTATATGCCTTAATTTCCCCAATCAGGTGGCAAACCAATAGCCCACAAGATAGAGAGAATTAGAGAGGAAGAGATTGAGAAAGACAGGAGGGAGAGATGTGCCAGTGAAGGCCTCAGGTCGAGAGAAAGAGAGATTGAGAGAGAGAAAGAACGATAGACAGACAGACAGAGAGAGAAGGGGCCGGAGAGAATCAGGTACCACAGATAGGGGTTATTATCTCCAACCTTTTTAATTGAGTTGAGGCTTTCTCCCACCTCCACCGCCCCACCACTCTCTCTCGCTCTCTCTCTCTCTCTCCTTTTCATTGGGAAAAGAAGATCGTTTTTTTTTTCTCAGAAGGGCCCCACTGGACTACAGAAGACAGGCCTTTGCGTAGGGCTACCAAACAGCGCCTAACCGGAAGGGAAGCAAGATAGAGAGATAGAGTAACATAAGAGAGAGGTTTCTTTTCTCCCACACCTCCTTTCGTTCGTTCCTTTCCATCCCAGCTGAAAAAAAATGCACTCTCTTCTCCTCTGTGGCGTTTTATTTTCATAACAGGCAGTCTATCATTATTTCCCCCCTATCCCTCCTTCCCTCCCTCTCTCTCTCCTTTCTCTGACTCCCTGCGTATCACACAGTGGAGGACGGGGATTTAGTTATCTCATCACAGTTGGATATTTCTGCTTCTCCGACAGAATTTTCCCTTTTTACCCCAGGGATACATCCTTTTCTCCGTGAGGTCAAAACCGGGAAGTCTGACATTGCTTTCAGTAAAAAAAAAAAAAAAGAAAAAAAAAAAGGTCTCATTCATCCCTCCACAGCAGTGAAGGAAAATAATATTAAAGAAGAAATAGAGCACGAGAAAGGAGGGAATAAGGAGAGACAGAGAGAAAGGCAGAAAGCCTCCTGAGCCCCTTCTGTTCCCCCCCATACCCCTCAACTTCCAGGTCGGATCCGGCACGCTATTCTCCACCACAACCTGCCTCCCCCTTTCAGCTAAATCCCCCCTCTCCTCCTCCACCCTCTCCTCCTCCGTCGGGGTCCGTGGATACTCTCTCTTCCTCTCCCCTCCTCTGCTCGCCTCATCTGCGGGATCCGCCAGCATTCCCGCGTGGGGACGACTGAGCCGGCTAGCTTCCACGCCCGATCCTTTGATATTAGCTCCTGGTGACGTCTGATTCATTCTGTGAGTATATCTGCCTTTCCTGTCTCCCTCCGGCTCGTGCTCTTGTCTGTACCTTTGGTGTGTGTGTGTGTGTGTGTGTGTGTGTGTGTGTGTGTGTGTGTGTGTGTGTGTGTGTGTGTGTGTACGTGACTAGCGGTGTGCGTGTGTGTGTTGCGTGCGTGCTCGCGCAAGATAATGACTGCCTCTCCATATGAAATGTTGCCACCTGTGTGGATAGCATGCAGAGATGTCAGAGCATTTGACTGCTCTGCAGTGTTCGGTTTTGGAAATGCATTTGGCCTTAAGAGTGGGTTTATCAAAGATTTTTTTTTTTTTCATGTGTGGATCAGTTCATGATCTTGGTGTGATACAGAATTAAATTAAGTGTGTGAGTTTGTGTGTGTATTATAGGGCTGGAACACTGCACTTTGATACACATTATTCTAATTAGATTATGATGCCAACACAACATAGGCCTATGGGAAGTTGATTTAGCTGGCTTTGTGTTTCAGATTCAGAATGTGTGTGTGTTTCAGTGTGTGTGTGTGTGTTTAATAATATATCGGCAGTTTTTAAGTGGCAGTCTATGTGGAGAATTCCCATTTAGCCTGTCACCCCAAAACAGTTAATGATTTGATAATAGACATAAATTGATCTTGACACCCAAGTTCACGACAAGCGTACACAATAATAAGAACAACAACAACCAAAATTTGCATCTAAATTTTCCCTGTTAATTGCAGTCTCTCCATGTGTGTGCTTGGCTAAGCATATCATTTCCTTCTCTCTGAAAGACCTAACTCTTTTTTTTTGACTGGTGAAAACATCCATTCCTTTCAAAACAAAGAATTGAATGAAGGCAAACAATTAGAGTAAGTGGTGTATTAAGCAAATGGCTGTAATTGAGAGAAGATTCTTTTTGTTACGAACCCTCTTCCCCAAGGAGCCGCTTGCTGGTCAGAGTCCATCTGAGAATTCCTCCATCACTGTCCTGACCATACAAAATGCCTCCTGTTAATTGAAAGGCCATGTTGTTTTTCCTTCCCAAATGGGAGACGATGAGGGTAAACAATTCATTGACAGAAACAAACCAGTCTCTGTGGACTAGAACTGAAACCAAATGTTAGACTGTTTTAGTTTGTAAGCCCACTGGGGGAAGAGCAGGTTTGTGACTGGAGGTTACTTAGTCATCTGTTAAGGGTTTCTCCCATATGGATAGATATTTTTCCCTCATAGATATTATTACTGGAGACTGCAATTGGTTATTTTTATAGGCCTAACTAGCAGTTTTGGATGTAAGACTCAGCTGGAATTTGTAATTGAACCAAAGTTAGATGAGAAACCTGATGTTAAATGTTCAGGGTCAGTATTCTCTTTTAAAACTAAAGTTTTAAGTCTTTTAAGTCTCTAAAACTTACATTTCTGTTTGCAAACAAATGAATTTCTTTGATGAGGAAAATTTATTTTTTGAATTCAGGGGTGTTTGTCTTTGTGTTTCACATTTTTAGACTTCTGTCTTGCTACAAGTTGAGTAATGTTTACTTTTGTTGATAGATCCCACTCTCAAAAGGTTATCCTATCTGTATTCATATATTTCCCAGACACTCCTACATTTTAACAATTTATAAATGGCTAATAACTTTGTAATACGAAACATAGGTTGCAATTTCATTTTAAATGCCACAAAACCTTTGTTATTTCTTAAGAAAGGATGGTCTTTACATAATAGACAATTAGCTGCTAGCAGAAACAGTGTTTTAGTAATCTAACCATGCCTACCTGGGCTGCTTGTTTTTGTCTTCTTAATAAAACTCATTAAAATGGTGGGCTAATTTAATGCCAGGGGTTAATTAAAACGCTATGCTTTGTAGAAAATGGAGCCATACCACAAAGAACTGGTGCTAGTGGTTGGTGTTAATCAAGAGAATGCTAATCTTATGCATATTTCCACACAGGCTGTGTTTGCACTTCTGTCTGATAATGAATTTGAACTTTGCGGCTCTCTCCAACACAAAGTATCGGTCCCTTCTTGGTTGATTATTGGACCATTACATTTTTACCCCATGCTCTCTTTCATTCAGACTCATCTCAACAGCCATTTCTGTGCTCTTCTGGTTCTGTCTTCACTGATCCCTTCATTGCTTGTTTTTATCTCGGAAGAATGGGACACATTTTCAACGTCCTCCTTCTCCGAGCCGACTGGTGACACTTTTTGGCCTGATTAGCGATTGGCAATTCTTAGCATTTTGTGCTCCATATGCCCAGGCTACGCTCTTGCCTCGTTCATTTAGCCTTTCCAAGAGGCTCATGACATGATAGCGTGTCTGAGTGAGGTGAATATGGCGCTAACCAGTGTTATCAAGACATAATTATGGTCACTAATTTTCAAGCCCTCTGGGCATGTTAATCCAGATAGCCGTGCTAGTGATGTCAGGTGTTATTGAACGCATTGACAGAAAATACATTGAATGGCCCAGAATCTTCATGAGGTGAGATGAGAGCAGTTGAAGGTCACTTCCATCCCCCAGTCGAAGGTCAAAGACCATCCCTGGACTAGCATATAAAGTCTACCTGCTGTTGTGGGTTCTGTGTATACGCCGAAGAGCATTCAAATGACATTGGCCACATACTGTAGCTCACTTGTCTTCTGCCGTGGCACAATGTCAAATGTCCGCATGCCATCCACCCAACCTAATTAGAAGTTAAAGACACCTGTAGATCTGTTTAACCTCAGGTTTGACTGCAGGGACCGGGATGTCTGTCGGACTGACTCCTTGATGAACGTGAGGCGAAATTTAATGTAGCCAAAGCTCGGAGTGTCAATGATTGTCTTTCTGCCTGTGTCCTCTCTCTCTCTCTCTCTCTCTCTCTCTCTCTCTCTGTCTCTACCTCTCGTTCTCTCTTTCTCTCCCTCTATCTATCTCTCTCTCACAGAGACCTTTTTTCCACAAGATGTGCTGATAGAGACATTTGCCAAACGTTTTATCACTTTGTGGACACAATGAGATCCACGTAATTTGAAACGCTTTGCTAATAACTGTCCAGACTTGCAGAGTTTGAAATGGTGGCGTTAGCTCTTATGTTATGGCAGAGTGTGCTAGCTCATTATGCTCCTCAGTGGCCCAGCACTTATGCCGTTTTAAATGGCATTGGGCTCCATAATGTCTTTCATTCTGTACGGGCCAGCCATTATGGGAACAGCACAGTCCATCTGAGCATATAGGCACAAAACGTGCCCTGTGGCTATTCCTCATTATCCTCAGTCTAGAGGTATGTGTGTGTGTTTGTATGTGTGTATGTGTGTGTGCATGCGTGTGTGTTTGTTAATATTGCAGTGCGATGCTTTATGACACGAAGCGGACATCTCGTGAGGGGGGTCGGCCGAGCGAACAGAAGGGGGCCGTGGCCATGTCGGCACCCCAGCTTACATGGGGGTCTTGTGGGGCTGTTGTGGGCCGTGATCTGGAGGGAGGGGGTGGGGGGATGAGGGGATGAGGGGAGGTGCTGAGATGAGGTGCAGAGGTGGTGGATGAGGGAGAGGGGGGAGGGGGGAGGGAAGTGCAGAAGCCGTGCTTAGTCAACAGTGCTCAATGGAGCGAAGCGCATTTTTACTGCAACACGTCCACACACACAGTCCATAGTCTCCCTCTTCCAGTCTTTCTCTCTCTCTCTCTCTCTCTCTCTCTCTTTCTCAGTCGCTGTGTCTCTGTCTTCTCGATTCTCTGCCTCTTTCACTCTCACACCAAGCAACACTCATACACCATACACACTCTTTCTCTTTCTCTCTGTCTCCCTCTATCTCCTCATTTCTCTGTCATAAGCACACACACACACACACACACACACACGCATACATATACAGTACTCTTCTTTACTGCATTGTTTTCTCCCTCTTCTTCTCACACACAGACAAACACACACATAGACACACCTTGTCTTCTTGACACAAACACACACACACACACACACACACACACACTCTCCCGCTGTTTCTCCTGCAGTCTCTCTCCTCCTTTGTTGCACAAACATGGATGCAGTCATACACACTCATAGCCTCTTCCTCCTCCTTATCCCTCTCTCTCTCTCTCTCTCTCTCTCTCTCTCCCTCTCTCAGTGATAAACATACAAACACTCATACTCTCACCTACGCACCCCCCCCCCCTTCTTGCTCATTCCTTAGCATCAACCCCCTGCTTCTTTGACTCCGGAGCACATGGGGTCGGTGCCATATATGTGACATTTCACCCTGCCATTTCGGCTCAAACAGACCCCCCTGCAGAGCTCCAGTCGCTGCACTCTCCATGTACTTTTTTTTCTTTCTTTTTTTCCCTTTTTTTTTCTGTCGCATAACGGTTGACAGAACACAGTAGCCCCAACGGGTGGCCTAGTCAGACAGGACCCAAAGCTGGAGGCCTGACCCGTCATCGGAGGGGGGCTGCCTTGTCCATTCCAGTCAAAAAAGTTGAGCGTCACAAAGCGCGCGAGCGAGTGAGCAATGCAGGCACGCACATTTCTATTTCGAGATTGCAGAGGTGCCAGTCACTCAGACCGACGGCCTGTTATTTTCGTGTCATCCCTTAGACGGATCTTCATAAACGGATGTACGTCGTCCATGACATGCCTTCGGTTCAGCAGAGTACAGTATATAAGGATCGACGGGGGAAGTCCGAGAAGCCATCAAGTGCTTATGTCAGGGGCGAAGGCAGCCCTAAGAGCGCTTGCTTGCTTGCTTGCTGACAGCTAAAACACGAAGTCAGACTCCCATGAATGTGTGCAGCTGCTGCTGAGATGCATAGCCTATTGGTTAAAATCGCACATGCGGAAACAGGGTTGTGAATGACGGGTATTCTTACAGAGCTGTTGGTTCCTGCAGTGCTAGATGCTAGAAGAGCCAAACATGTTTAGATACTTGTGTCAAGAGGCTTGGCAAGGCATTCATTAGCTCTTGCACCATTATTCTGGATAATTTCACCAGATTGGCACCGAAAGAGGAATATGTGTGTGTATATTCATGTGCAATGGCAACAAACGACAGCATGAGTGTGTGGTGTCTGTTTTTGCTGCTGTATGTGTGCTTGAATGTGCTCATCGTTTTTTTTTTTTTATCATTATTGAATTTATGTGGTGGGTCTGTTGGCACGTCCTTGTAACTGTGGCTGTATGTGTTTGTGGAGAGCCTTTCTCACGGGCTCATGCATTATATCCATTGTATGAAGGACGTTTTGGTATGCTTGCAGCTGGGAGACTGCGTGTGTGTGTGTGTGTGTGTGTGTGTGTGTGTGTGTGTGTGTGTGCGTGTGTGTGTGAGTGAGTGTGCGTGTGTGTGAGTGTGTGTCTGTGTGCTGGTACACAAATCAAATCAGCAGCCATTGCTGGTGGCTGCTTTCAGCAGTGCTGATGTGTAGCACCTGCACCTTCTGCTTGAGTATGGGAGTCACACACACAGCAGGTCTGGCTCAGAATATCCCACAGGTGAGGCCGTAGTGACATTGGTCGACTTCCCACAATCCCTTGTTCATACGGCAAAACCCTCTTCGGTCCAGGGGAAATCTGTGTGTTTGTGTGTGTGTGTGTGTGTGTGTGGGGGGGGGGGGGGGGGGTATTTTTATGCTCTTTCATTTGGAAAAATAATGAGAGTTCATGTAAGCATTCATTGTTGGCCTGGAATTATTTGCGCTTTGTGAACCGTGGAAACGGTGCAACAAATTTCCATTCTCTGTCACATCAGCTACCGTGTGTTTATTTAGTTGGGAAGGGTGTTGTTGTAGGGACAAGCTTATGTTTGGTGGTGCTGATTCATAATATGAAAATATTTTCACTTTGTTTGCATGAATTCTCTGATTCAATTGGTTTCACCCACCCTTGTGGGTTAAGAATCAGGGCTGCGTTTCCCCAAAACATTCTTAGTGCTAAGTAGATCTTAAAGGATGAGTGCCATTTTCACAATTTGAGACTTATTTCAGGGACAAAATAACGTTACTTACTCAGCCCTTTCACTTTCCACTGAAGTCACGTCTTTGCAGAGTTATTAGAATCGTAGCCTGTCCATGTAACGGAGTCGTCAGGGCACCGAGATGCAGTCAGTAAATGCGTTCATTTCTCAGATGTTTGTTATGATACGGTAGTGCGATTCCCATTTCAGTCAGAAGTACTTTTGTTATCAGCATCCGGGGTCTGTTTATTCATGAAATTGCCCGAAACAACAAGTGATGATGTCATCACGTAGCTCTGCCAGTCACGGTACTTCCTGAAACTTCATACACTCAACTGGCTTGTTTAGCTAATAGCTGCTAATAGACAGGCGATAGCATGTAACAATTTGTGTGATTGGCTTAAAACCCACTTGACACTCAGAGAAAATTTGGTGTGTTTTCTTTAGGCCTACATAGAAAGGGTAGAACTATTCACTTATGTCATCAGTACCTACATACTGATTTCTCTATGGGCCGTCGGGAAAGAGTTAAGTTATAGTAAATGGTATATGTTAAGATCTACTTATGACTAAGCACTTAGCACTGACGTTTTGGGAGGATCGGAATATATATATAGGCTACTGTATATATTCCACATTGAAAACTTTTTATACATTGACTGTTTTAAACAGTCATATGAATTATTCTTATTTTTACATAGCTGCTGAAAAATAGACCCATCATTTAATGAGAATATTTTATTCTGGAGTTGAGGTTTTTGATTTGCATTCCTTGATAAGTATGTTGTCCAACATAGAGCTGTAAGTTAACTGTAGGGCTCTTGTAAAACTGGGGGTCGTGCTGACCGTTTCCCCCATCTTGTTAAACGCTCAGGCGGACTGGGGACAGCTTTAATTACTGTAACCCTGGCTCCCAAGGCTAGTGCAGGCAATCACGGTTTCATCTCCCAACATGGCCGGAAGCACCATTCATCTCTGTGCGTGCAGGTGGGGGAAGGGTAATCAATAGGCTCTGTCTAATGTATGCATGACTAAAATACAATCTCTCCCTCTTCTCCTCCTCTTCTCTGTTTCTCTTGTTCTGTCCATCTTCTCCTTGATCTTTATCAGTCTGTTTGCCACATTCTCTTTTTTGGAGAGCACAATCTGCGATCGGCATTGGCTAGGGAGTGTGTGTGTGTGTGTGTGTGTGTGTGTGTGTGTGTGTGTGTTTGTGTTTGCGTGTGTGTGTGTGATCCACATCTCGCCCTCCCATCGCCTGAGGCCGTGAGAGGGGTCAGGCGGAGGGGAAGGGGATCTGAGGAGGAGGCCCGGCCGGCGAGGCTCTCTTGGCGGCGTCACGTTGAATTCCGTCAGGAGGCCAAGAGATGACCATCCCCCCGCCGCTGCCGCTGCCTCATTCTTCCTGTAATTGGCAGACGCAGTTCAGCAGCCTCTGCCGGCGGGACTGCCGTTCAGGCCTCAGCGCCAAACCGCATGGCAGCGGAGAAGAGCTTGCAGTCCGCCTGCTGTCGGGTAATCGCAGCACTGATACTGCCCATGCACAGACACAATCACAAGCCAGGCTAGTGATGAGCGGAAGGGGGGGGGGGGTGGGAAGTCAGTGTAGAGTGAGTGTGTGTGTGTGTGTGTGTGTTTGTGTTTGTATGAGAGACAGAGAGCTTTCGTGTCTTTTGTGTGTGTGTGTGTGTGTGTGTGTGTTTGAGGGGGGCATTGATACTGTTTTTCTTATTATTATTTGGAAAAATGCCCTCGCCATGGTTGGCACATAATGTTTTTTTTGTTGTTGTTGTTATTGTTTTTAAAAAAAAAAAAAAAAAAAAAAACAGGTGGATGCTTGGCCTCCTCTCTACTTTGTATTTTAATGAACTCAAATGAGCTGAGTACATCGCTGAGCGCTTGGGCGGCGTCATCTACTTTGAATGAGATTCTGATGCGAGAACGTAAAAGTAAACCGACGCTAAAATGAAATGATTGCTCCCATAAACGAGGTTGCCCCTGCCTGCCTGTAGCAATCACGGCTTGTTTTTGTTGATGTGCATTCTTGGAAGGGACCCACATCTAACAGCAGGCCCTTTGATTCAGTTGTATGAACAGAGGCTTAAAAATACGGAGACAGGCAATTTCTCTGACAAGGCCGAGACGTGTGCTGCTGTACTGCATTGTGAGGAGAGGAGAGGGGGGTTGTCCCTGGGATGTGCAACGCTGGCCGGCTTTCTTCAGCTCCAAGACCTGTTTAAGCTGGGTCCTGACAGCACTGATAGGGTCCAATCAAAATGTATTGATTCGCTGTCAGAATGAGACATGGGTGGGGGAGGGGGGGTGGCCCGACACACACACACCCAGCTCTTCCACCACCAAGCCGGGGGCAGGTTGGGTATCCGCTCTGGTGGTGGTTTGGTGATGAAATGCTCTGGGTCTGAACATAAGGTTGAAAGCAGTTTGATTTGAGGCTGAACAATATCAGTTTTTTTTTTTTGTCGTTTTTTTTTTTCTTTTTTTTCATTCTTTTTCCCCTGCAGCCCTGAACACTCAGAGAAATCAGAAAATGCCAGCTCCATTGTGCCAACTGCAAATGGCCGGCTTTTGCTATTGTCACGGGGTATGTTTAACACTATTGATAAAATGGTGTGAGTTCGGGAGATGTACTGTACAATGAGTCACGGTAAATAAGCGTGGGTCAAAACGCAACACTTTCACAAGAGTGTTACGCCTGCCCATTTCATCACATTCACTGCCTTTGTGCCACACACTTGCCAAGACTAATGCTACCGAGGTGTGAGTTTAAACCGACAAATACATGTTTTGCCGCCTGGGGGGGTGGGGGGGGGGGGTGAATATTACATTGCATTACATCACAATGATGCCCCTGAAGCAAACATGCATAGTCCAACATAAAGCTGCATTTTTGGCAGGTTTACATAGAACATTTCTACACATGGCTACAGTATGTATTAAAGGAGCCGTATGTAAGAAATGCATGTAAATTAATCATAAAATGCCCCTGATATATCACAACACGTTAAGGAATCATGATTATTTGAAATACTTTTATCATACACATATTATAAATGTGTATATTATGTGTTTTGGGCTGTTGCACCACCTTCAACCTATCCGATTTTGGCAACCTAGCTGGCAAAATCTTGTCTAGGAGGAGGAGGAGGAGAGGATACTATGCTCTATAGTATTGTGAATGTACCAGTTTTTGGCCATAAACTTACATACTGCTCCTTTAACTGTGTTAGGCACACACCATGCTAGGCTAACATACACAGTTCATTTGCTAATGTGTATCGTTCTAAAAAAAAATTGTCTTCAAAATATCTTCCATGCCACTCTAATAGTCTGCACATTTCAACCCAAGTCTGGTACTTATGGTAATTGCTTCTATCGTACGTGCTTGACAGTCATCACTTGCGTGCTTTAGTGTGTAAATGAAGTGCTTTGTATGACACTGATTGGCTTAATGGTGACACTTATGGGAAAAATGTGTTCGGCAGGAAGTGAGAGAGTCACAAACTCCAACTTTGTATACATTATGTAATATGTGTGTAGGCTACTGTACATGTCAGCAATATGCTATTAAACACCATTACCAGCACAATGTGTTGGTTCCACCATTTGCAGCGTTCCAATGAAATTGTGGCTGTTTGCTGTAAAAATACAGTATATGATATCCTAGCCTGTATGGTGGTGAACCAGTTTCCAACAGGGTACTGCTTTTGTGAAGGACATGACTAACACCTTATTCGTCTAATTAGCCATCTTGGGTTGATTGGTGATAAGAGAAAGTCATTTGATACTGATTACTTTTGTGGGCCAAAATATTTTAGCATATTCAAAAAATTACAATCTATGGTACAATCTAATTCATCAAACTTTTAGTTTATATTTTTGATTTTTAATCCAGATGCCTTTCTGTATGTGACATATTACAATTTTGTTCCCAGTTGACAAAAGCAAATATGGGAAAGAGGAAGTACTCCTCTTCTGAGTCAACTCATTTTTTAATAACATCAAATATTCAGTTTCACAGCCAATCCCTCCTTGCTGATTTTGTGTTTTCATGAAGGTCAAATCATTAATATTTAGGGCATTAAGCAACGCAATAGGAAGTACACACACTCTGGATGATGAAACCTCTGCTCTGACTGAGCTTTGAATAAATAAAACAGAACTACTGAAATTGCAACATGTTACAGCAAAGACGGCCAAAGCCTCACTACTTCCTGAAGTCTTACTAGGAGAATCTGTTCATTGGCTGGGCTTGATTCAAAGACGGCCATGTTTTGCTAAAAGGAGAATCCATTCAGATTCATGTATCTGTTGCTTTTTTCAGTTAAAAGTCTGGAAACTTACCAAAATGTTTCTTTCAGTGACTGAAATGAAATGAAACTCAACTAAAGTAGGCCTATCCAATGTGTGATTGTGTAACTGTAAAATGATATGTAATCAGTGGCTGACCTCAAAGAGACTAAAAACAGTCCAGCACCAGATGGCATTTGTCATCGAATGCATGACGGCTTCTGATTGGCTCCTGACTGTGGGAATGGAATATGTTGTAGATGTGTTAACGACGACAGTGTGGTGGTGTTTGTTAAGCTACCCAAAGAGGTGGTTGGCCAGGCAGAGACACCATTGTGGGTGTTCTGTTCTGTTGGTTCTAAAGGCCACCAGGCCCTCTGGTTCCTCTGGGTTGTGGGGGCGTGATGTACACTCTTCCAGAACATGTCTCTCTGTCTCTCTCTTTCTCTCTCTCTTTTCTCTCTCTCTCTCACACTGTTGTTCTTTTGCAAGGCTGGACAATTCTTTGAAGTGCTCCCTATTGGCATCTCATAAATAAACATTAAGTCGGGTTTGCTTACGAGCATCATAGCCAGAAAGAAAACAAGAAAAAAGACACACACACACACACACACACACACACACACACACACACACACACACACTTGCCAAACTAAAATCTTTCAGGATACTGTAACCGTGGTGAAGGTGTGTGTGTATGTGTGTATGTGTGAGTGTGCGTGTGCGTAAGACATTAATGCCACAGCATGTGTGTGACGGAGAGAGCCTTGAACACACAACCAATCATTAAGAGCTCTCTTACTGTGAGGGCATATGACTACTCGACAAGACCGTAAAAAAAGAAAAAAAAACAACAAAAAGCATTCTTGAGTTCATTCAGACTCCACAGAGGTACAGGAATCCTTAAGTGTCATTAAGACAATTTTGAGGTTGATTCATCCTTGGGGGTGGGGTAAAAAGAAATCAGAAAAGAAGTGTTGTGCTTATATAGCAGTCACCTTGTGTACGTCAAGACTCGTTTACAGAGATCAATGCCTCAGCAGATCACCCTGTTCAGCCCACATGCGTTCAACTCGTCCGTGAGACGCATGGATCGATGTTTGTGTGTGTGTGTGTGTATATATCAATGTGTGTGTGAGGGAGTGTGAGAGAGCACACTCACAAGCAGAAGCTGCCAGCCATTGATTTCACCAGTGTAGTCTGATTTTTGGGTGAAGGGTTTGTAAACTAGTGCAAGTTGATTATGCTGCTTCAATGCACTGGCGAGGGTGTTGCAAACAGCACTGAGATCCACAATCCCTCATAACAGACATCAGGGTAACTGCAGTAAATATCAACTGGTTATGTAGCAACAGAAAGGAAGCATCAACTGAATCTTTGCCAGTGTATAGACCATTTCAGGTTCTAGTTCCAAAGCTGGTCCCCCAGGACTTCCTGTTTAACATTCCATATGTTATGTTA
>JASCQY010000068.1:6004590-6016474 GCA_030264315.1 Sardinella tawilis
TGTGTGTGTGTGTGTGTGTGTGTGAGAGAGAGAGAGAGAGAGAGAGAGAGAGAGAGAGAGAGAGAGAGAGAGAATGTACCAAGAAAATGGATTGGGCCTCCATCATTGGAGGTGTTTTAGCTCCCTCTGGGCCACATTCCAAGCGGCACCACTCATCGTAAAAGCGTCCCAAAAGTTTATTCACTCTGAAGTATTACATTTGTAGAGCAGACCTCTCATTGTGTCCCGTTATTCCTAACTGCTTCTATTCGTCTACAATTCTCTTGGTATCCCACTATTTTCTGTTGTTTGTTTTTGTTTAATTTCCTCAACACCACCACTTCTCTTTTTGCTGCCTGCTACTTCCTTTTCAGTGAATATAGACCTTTAGATTTTGTACAGAAAACTTGCAAGTTCATCATTTCTTTCTTGCAGCCATCAGCAGTTATGCTTCATAGTAGGCCTACATACTCTACTGCAGAGATTGTCTTTAGAAAGACATGCTGGAATACAATAGGGATACAAATACTGACAAGCAAACACAAAGAGGTGGATTAATTGTGGAGGTTAAAAACCGCATGCTTAAGTCAGCAAGTAAAGTCAGTTTGCAGACTTTCATTTCTTTCACTTCTGTTAACCATTTGGTTCCTGTTGCCACTTAGTTTCTGGGAGGAAGGCGAGCCAAACAACCACATCGACGAGGACTGCGGCTACATCGTTAAGACGCAAGTGCTGAGTCGTGTCCCCACAAAGAGCTGGTACGACGCACCTTGTGACATGCACTGGCGCTTTGTCTGTGAAATGGAGATGTCGACCACTGCTACAACTGCTAGTGCATAGAAGAGGATGGGCAGATGTGGCACACTTGCTTCCTTAAACACTGATTGTGGGAACGAGTGATGGAACAATATGGAGATGGATTGAGAAGATGGACCTTCTCTTAGATCTGAGAAGCACTTCCTTGTGGCCTTATTTTGTTATGCTTTATACATTATGTTTTCTGGGGAGTTGTTGACAGAGGGAGACACACAGACAAGACAGACAGACCACATACTGTACACAGGCACGCACACACACACACACACACACACACACACACACACAGAGTGCGAGAAATTGTACATAACCTGTAAATATTTTTTGTTGTTTTCTTATTTGGGATGGAATAGATTTTTAATACATTTTTACCTTTTTTTGTGAGAGTTAAATTTACATGAAATTCAGAGTTTTGCTAGCAGTAGTAAACATAGAAATTGCACTGTGGTACATGGATTGATCATGAGACATTTTTGTAACTGTATCTGTAATGTTATCCCCTCTTTGGATCAAAAAGATATAAATGAAATGCCACTGAAAAAATAAAACTTGAAATATGGTTCAAAACTTCATGTTGGTCCTAAAATGTTGTTCAACTTTTTTGAGGTAGAGGTGAGATCATATTAAAACTTTTCTCCTGCAGAGGGCAGCACTTGTGTGGACAGGTAGCTATCTATTATAATGGCTGTGACTGCCTCACCTTGGTTGGGTTAAAATAAATGCATACAATTATATTTAATGACATTTAATTCTTTTACAAGAGAAGTATGGAATGAGAAATGTTCCATCGACAAATGCGGTGACCATTTTGATTCAGAAGACAATGTGGGTGTTGTTCAGACGTTGTCGTGTTTGCCAGATTTAACATCTCAAGAAAATAACTCCTTTGATATTTGTTGAGTGATTCCTTGGCCTCATTTCTCTGGTTATGTTTGAACTTCTCCAAAGTTCAATTCATTTCTGGTGTCTGGACTTTCTGTGAAAGCATAAAGTAGGCCACTTCAGTATGTGAAGAAAAATAGGTCACGTTATTAAAGGGTACAGCCATTTATTTTACTTGTTAGTCCCATCTATGCAAGAAAAAAAGTGAAATAATCTGTCTCCAAATAGCTCAACAGACACAAGGCTGTCAGAGCCATTGTGGCTCCCCACTCTGATAAATACTCATAGAATTAAAATAAACTCAGTGGAGGAAAAAGTGAATCTTGTCCTCTCATATAGAAGACCATTAGTCAGGGGTTGGTTTTCTAACTCACAGATCTTATCCCTACTCTGGCACCGATGTGCATCTCAGCTGTCTTTTGTCCCAGTTTGCGTGCGTGTGTGTGTGAGATGACTCTCAAGCCCATGAGATGATGGACCCACGTCACTCACACACCGGTCACTTACAACACCGTCCGTCAGACCTCCCAGCACTGGCCCCCGTCCAGCCTCGGCTCACTTGACGCCCTTCACACTACTCGATTGGCTCGTTAAGCACCCTCGCACCCAATCGGTAACCTTGACTCCCGCTGATCCACTTGTGCATTAATTGACACAGTTCCTGCCACCAGTGTAAACAAATGAACTAGGGCAAGTGTTATATAATGGCGTTGTGTGGTTCCCTGTAGATCCATCTGCTGCAGCAGGGCACTTTTGATGAGCACCAGTGGCCTAATTAAGAGCCCAGAATTCCTGATGAGGGAATTCTCTTAATAGGCAGACGAAAACCCACCCAGTCTTCCACAAATGTCTGCAAGGCAGAGATGGATGCTTGATTATTTAGATCTATATTCAATTATATCGTGCATCGAAACAGTCCGATGAGAATACTCCCTCAGTCCCTGAAAAGAACTTTTTGCCTGCTCAGCAGGACAAACCAGTCTAGACAGCTGTGCTTTTTTTAACAAATTCCTAATCACCAATAAACATGTCAGCATTTGTCAAATGCAAAGAACTTTTGAGCA
Source organism: Sardinella tawilis (assembly GCA_030264315.1). Taxonomy (NCBI): domain Eukaryota; kingdom Metazoa; phylum Chordata; class Actinopteri; order Clupeiformes; family Clupeidae; genus Sardinella; species Sardinella tawilis. Next base: position 6,007,332 of record JASCQY010000068.1, read on the forward strand.
AGTTAGAGTTTATCATAATAAGGGAAAAGGGTTTGTGTTAAAAGTCCATTTTTTTTCAGGAGCACGTCTGGCTATGAGCCACACTGTAGCATAAATGAAGGGGGGATAATGGAGAAGAGGTCAAAAAAGCGGGTGAATGAGTTTGAGGTTGAAGAACAAGAGCATGCCCTACCCTCGGCCTCCACAACCTCTCGTCTGCTGAGCTTCTTACCATAGAACTCATCAGGAAGTCCTGAAGCCTTTTTCTGTCAGCTCGTATTAAGCAGGATTTACATGCGAGAGGGAGAAGAGAGAGAAAGGGAGGGAGGGAGGGAGATAGAGAGAGAGAGAGAGAGAGAGAGAGAGAAAGAGGGTGCTCACTGTCCCTCAGGGGTATTGATATGTCTGACGGGTGTCTTAAGGTAATTCCAGGAAAGAGTGGAAGATATGATTGCAAGCTTTACAGGATGTCTTCACATGACACACGACTCAAACATTCCGACACATGAGGGCTGCACGTGGTGGTCATCAGTCCCTGTTAGCAGTTCCTCTTCAGTGCGCCAGAGAAAAATATGAGAAGTTGCCCAATTAGTAAGCAGCAAGGTCACGCACATTATAATAAATTATCCCTCCAGTTGTGTTCGTTTCATGGCGTTGTGGCTGGTGTTCTGGTCAAAAGTGACTAGATCATTTTTAACTTGAAATAAAACATATATCATCAATAATTATCATCACATTTTGTGACAGACCTCTCTACTCTCTTGAAAATTTAAAACTTTTGTGATCTAATTATGGCCTGTAGGCCTCACTAAACGAAGTCTACATCATTCACTGAGGGAGAGACATTATTGGAAACGATCTTTAGTGGTTTTTAGTGGAGGTTGTCAAAACAAGGAGTAAGATGTGTGTTGATGTTTGTGTAAGTGAGCGCAAACACACTTACACTGTCCCTCTGATCTAGGTAAGAGTGTATGTGCCTGAATTTTTTTTTGGACATTTACTGTAGTCTCACCCACCAATTTTGTTGTAGTCCGGCCATTTTGACCAGAACACCACAGATGTGACAAAGTTGAATAAAACACCCAAAATTATGTTATGAAAATGATTTGTTTTACAGTATGTGTTCAGATAGCCTACTGTATATGAATGAACAAAGTCATGGAGCCCCATGACCATGCAATTAGTACATTTTTAAAGGGGAAAAAAAAATATTTCAGTCACGGAACACAACAGGAAGGTTAAAACAGAACTTTCTAAGTCATGGGATATAGATTATTATTCCAAAGGATCGGCAACAAACAGAAAAAAAATTGTTTACTTTTTTTTTATTATTCTATTACATTATTTATTTTAAAGGTGGGATCATCCTTCTTTGCATTTTAATTTGTAATCTTTGTCTCGAGATAGTCTGACAGGTTTGCTTGCTGAAAGTTTCAGAATGTAAGCATTTACATGCAGGATGTGCATCTATCAATACAGTGATGGATTACAGTAAAAACTAAATATCAAAGTTTGTAACTTTTCATACATTCCAAAGTCCTGCAAGGCCGCTTGTGACCATGAAAATAACAACAAAAGTAATATGTTAGAAATCTTATGCTCCACAGCGGAAGAGAATCCCAGATTTGTACGTACAATGCCATGTTGAGTAATATTTGTGTGTGTGTGTGTGTGTGTGAGAGAGAGTTTGGTTTAACTTTATTGCTGGTGTCCGGGGAAACCTGAGCAACTCCCTTAAACCTCGCTGATGAAGGGATTGGAACTGTGTAAAATGAAGATCAGAGCAAGAGCCCAGAGTGTGCACTGAGTTGGCGGTAAGCTGTGAGTGGCTGTAACTACAGCTTTTGTTTTTCTCCAGATGGGCTGTGAAAAAAAAAAGTGTTTGTTTATTATACGGTTAATCGCTAAAGGAGACCACACAATGACTCATGGTGATTAGCTAGCCAAAAAGAACAACACATTGCTACATTAGCTGTTGACCTTTCACCGTGATCCCCTGCAGACTAAGCCATAATACAGTAGACCTATTCTCTGGGGCCCTCAATCAATGCTAGCCTGATGCATCATCTTCTCTCCGTTCATAGCGTCTGAACCCTATCCATTTTCTTCATGGCTCGGAGATACTTTCTGATTAAAACCAATCGCTACTTATTGGTCATGACTTCAACCAATCGCTACTGTTTGGCCGTGACGTATGTTATGCACTGGAATGCAGCGTTTAAAATCTCTGTTCGTTAATTGGGCCGTCACGATTCTGAGTAAACAGAAACAAATTGTTAGTTTCCTGACTATATGGTGGAGGCAAAAGAAATTGGCCTTCAGGCCTTTTAAGCATTACTGTAGGCGGTGCTAGCCTGGCTAAGTCAATGCTAGGCCCTTACGATTATCCTAACTCCCCCCGACCCACCCGCCCATCCACCCACCACGGCAGCTCACCTGACAGCATGTCCATAAATACTCACTGTTTCTCAAAGTCGAGGATGCTTCCTTGGTAGCACACTGTCCTCGGAAGCCGCGCACTAAGAAGACGAGCATTCAAACCTCACAAACATTCGAAACATCGCAACATTCAAAATCCTCGAACGTCGAGGATCCATCAGTGCAGCCTTGAAAAACCTTTGAAAGAAGGACTCTGCCCTCTGTAGCATTTTGAGGCATCCTTGACTTTGGAACAGTGCTTGGCGAGGTGCGATGACGTGGAATCCTCGAAAAAGTGGCTTGGAAGGATGCTTCCTTGACTTTGAGAGACAGTGACTGTATCTCTCCTTCTCTGTCATCATGGCGGATGTATAGGAGACAAGCATCTCATGTCATTACTGCCATGATTTTAATTTAGGGTCTAGCTCCCAAAAAGGATTTAAAGGAGACATCTTGTGGAAATCAGTCAATAGCCCTGATTTTTGGCCTGTTGTTCGCCCTGTTGCTGTCTGTAGGAAAAAGAACCAGAAAATCTGACACAACCTAGACTGACTAGAGAACCAGGAATAGGGCATAAGAAATGAGCCTGAAAGGTAGTTTCTGTGCCCTCATTCAGTTAGTGTTAACTTCCGATTCACTACTTGGCCTATGCTGTATCAAATTTTCTCATTTTTTCCCTGCCAACAACACTCGGTGACCTCCAGCAACAGGACTATGGCTTGATTCACACTGGATTTCTCCTTTGAGATGATAAAACATAAAATATATTCATAATACCAATGTGTTTGTCCTAGCAGCTTGTGCCATCAGGATAAAACACTTTTTTAAGTTCCCAATTTTAACCAGGTCAACCTCCAATTCTACAATGTTTAGCCATATTCCATACTATACATTGTTCAGGGGAATTGCAATAGGATTTCACACATACATATTTTATGCTATCACCAATTTCTTCACGCCACTCCCTTATATTAATTTGGACTCCGAATCTTTTCCTCTTGCCATCATCCCAGACCTTTCCACTCCAAGCCAATCATAGTCTTTCACCACCACTGGCCCCCTCTACCCAACCAACCAATCAAACAACCAACCAATTAACCATCAGCCAACCAACGGACTCCACCCTGGATTGAGATCTGTGGGATCTAAGGCCTTGAGCCTTAGATGGTGAGATTATGATCCAGGGTGCCTACCATCTACAGGGCATCGCCCGCACAGGTGTGAGTATATTCTGTGTTGCTGGTGGGCTTAAGACACAAGTGGCACCCAGACAATGGCAAGCGAATAAATTGCCTTACTTTTCTTTCTTTCTCAACCTCCACATTCCCTCTCTCCTTGCCGTCCCTCTTCTTCTCTATGTTGCCCGTGACGCATGTTTGGATTGGCCTGTTCTAAGTCCTTAACGAGATTTCAGATTCCACGGATATCCAATTAGATCGTGATTAACTGGGCTCAACTCATTAGGTCTGACAAACTAATTCAAATGCTCACCCCCAAACCCCGTGAAACCACCCCGAATAAAATTCAACAGTCACGAAGTAACACAAACAACACGGTGTCCAAAGTGTGCTGTAATCACTGACGTCTTGTTTGCACTCAAATGAAAGCATGTGAACTACAGCACACATGCTGAGTGTACTTGTGCAAATGACCTTGACAGTTAAATTAGTCAAATAAAGTGCCATTCAATTCAAATCAATCACAATTACTTTGAACCAAGTAGCAGCTTCTTAAGATCTGGCACTACAAATAACTATTTATCATAAAGATTATTTCAAGGGCAAAAATAGATCTTTTGAATCATTCTTTGGTGCTTGTACGGGTTTGTCAGTGAGTAATGAGAGAGATGTGAGCAGGTCTCCTCTCTCACCTATTTCTTTCAGTTTAGCGCTTCCCTATTCTGCCCTCCCATGGGGCCCAAGTCTCTCGTTCAAACCTGGATTCTTCAGGTATGCGCCGTCGTCGTTTGGCTTCTATAGTTGCTCCTGTCTTTTGACCCCATAACCTGCTTTCCTGCTGCAATCGGTTTACCTGACTCTCCTCGCCGTGCTCTCCACCTCCCCCCTCCTCTCTCTCTCTCTCTCTTCTCTCCTCCTCCTCTCTCACTCTCTGCCTCTCTCTCTCTCTCTCTCTCTCTCTCTCTTTATTTCCATCTTTGGGGCTTATCCCTTCATCCTTGATCTTCTTCATCCCCTCCAATCCTCATCTGTTCCCGAGAAGGAAGGGGGAGAGAAAGAGAGAGTTTTTCACAGGTAAGTTCCTGCCAGTCGGTCGGAAGAAAGCGTGTGAGGAAGAGTGAGTGAGTAAGAGAGAGGAAGAGAGAGGGGTAGCAGCAGGACTGTCCTGTGGATTGAGGAGTGCACGAGCAGCCGAGAGAAAAAAGGGACACACACATCCAGCAAGGAGGTGAAGAGAAAGAGAGGGTTGGAATAAAGGAGAGGAAGAAAAGAAAGAAGAGCCACACAGCAAGAAGCAAGGTGAGTATCCTCTTGCTGTTTGAGACTCATGAGATCTCATGCTTTATGCTGCAGATGATCCTAGCCCTGCATTTGGACTGCAGGCCTTCAGATTATTCAACTTGTCTGCATCGAAGTAGCTTCAACTAAATGTTTCGACCGCTTATCACTAAACATGGGACATGTCACCGCATAGGCTGGAAATACTCACAGTGGATGATACTTCTCTTTGTGGAAGTTATGGGAGTATCTGGGCATGGATTGCAAGATTTGCAAAAGACAAGCAGGCGTGCACTCTTAAGATGTTAAGACTCTGCCTTTTAGTTTTATAACAGGACAAGACTGATGCAGCTACATTTTCCACATGCAATATGTGGTTGAAATGTGCATGTCACTTCTCCAACATGCACAATCCGAACTTCTCAGTTCTCAGGGACAATAGTACTACTACAGTAGGGTACTACTGCCTCTAATTCACTAGCAAAGCAAAGAGTTTACCAGCCAACGATAGAAAACTACTCTCTTGAGATCTGCAGGGTTGGGGGAAGGGTTGTCTTGGCTTTGCATTATGATTATCTGTCATTTATCTTATCATCTACAGTGCAAAAGTTTTAAGTTCTAAGTTTTTTTGGCCACATGCACAATTGTTACTTTGACCAACTGTATCAAATAACAAATATTACAAGGGCCATTGAGAGGACGCTGACCATGGCAAAAGTCAACACGTTTTTTTTTTTTCTTAAATATGAACAACAGTCCAACTCACAGCTGTTTTCTCATATGACTTGCTGTGTGTGTTTTTTTTCTTCAAATCATGCCCTTTTCTTTTTGTTCATGAATACATTCGTCTCGCTCCTTCTTCCTCTCTCTCTCCCTGGCCTTTGCTCGCTCTCTGATCCAATGGGCTGGTAATCGGATGACAGGAGATTTGACTTGAAAAGCCACCCTACAAGCTCCTGCTGGGGGCTTAACCCTCTCTGCTGTCCGCTCTCCCCCCCAACACCACCACCCCCCATCCTTTGGACTACTGCCCTTCACCTCTTTCTTCTCCATCACCTAAACTCAGGCTTTGCTCTTCATCTAAGAATCAGGGTAGACATATTCACGGGTGTGGTGTCTATAATGTGATTATTTGAGCGCATAGATAGTGGCCATGGGTGACTTGGAAGTCAGGTGAGATTGGTTGTGTATGTGTAAAGCTCCACAAAGCCTTTTGATCCTTGCCCATAAAGGTCACTTGTTGGAAAACAGTTGCCACTTGATTACAGACAACAGAATGTGAATTCTGAGGGAAATGTAGGCTACTGATGGGCACAAAACTGGGCATGCAAAGCCTGTAACCTACCGTATACTGATTGACTACTGTATATTTGTTTCCGTGGCACGCCATGATATCTGTGTACCACTTCATTGCAATCTTCATCTGAAATTTTTGCGGACTAAATTTAATCCTTCGTCTAGTTGCAATTAAAAAAAGGAATGTATTTAAACAACCCCAGTGTGTCTTGACTTGAAATGTGAAATGACACCACATTATGCAAAGGGGCTAAGATGTTCTCGTCATCCAGGATATGACGTCACTATTGAGCATGGAGGCCTAGTTTCAGATAATGCCGTTATTACCACCAGGTTGACTAGACAATCACTAGCTTCCTTTTCACTGGACGAGCAGGACGTGGCCCAGATTAAGTTAAATCCACTAGGTGGATCTTCTCACGGCTTGAGTGGTGGTTTACCTGAGTACTCACCTTTGTCTCTATTCAAAGCAACATGCATGTAATTGTGTAAGAATTAGCAGTTGTTCATTTCTGATTTCCCGATATGTCATCCCCCTTTTTTCTGTCATTTCTCGTTTCTGTGCTGTGTATAGTCTCCCCCTCTGGTCTGTAACATCGCCTTCAAACCGTCGCCATGGGTGAGGTGGAACAGCTGAAAAAGGAGGTTGAGGGCCTCAAAGCTCAGATTGAGGTAAGCAGCAGCCGCCATCCTTGAGTCACTCGTCTAAACCTATTACAGCTTCCATGGCCACAGGAAGCTCATAACACACCAGAAAAGTGTGACATACAGTACAGATCATCATACCTTTACTGGGTCAGCCACAGTAATGAGAAGGATTACATCCATACAGTACATTAGCCATGGCCTTCTGACTTGTGGGAAAATCCTATTCCCCAAGTTGATTTCACTAGGTCAAAAATATCTATCTGTAAATGTCTATATGCATAATGGTGTAACATTTCCCAGTCAAACCAAGGAGAAAATCACTGACTGGAATTAATAAGGAGTGTGTGAATGCAGTACTGACTTACTTTGGGACTGCCTTAAAGGAGAAGTTTGGAGTGAATCAATCCATAGCCCTATTGTTAGAGGTAGCAAAGAGAACCAGAAAATTTGATGCAACATAGACTGACTAACAAACCAATAACTAATGTTAACTGAATGGGGCATAGTGAAATGAAACTGAAAGTAAGTCACTATGCCCCATTTACTTAATGTTAGTTGCCGGTTCACTATTCAGCCTATGTTGTATCAATTTTTTTCATTCTTTTCCCTATAGACAGTATTCAGTGATCTTGAACAACGGGGCTATGGATTGATTCACACCAAGCTTCTCCTTTAACCCTTCAGTATCAATCATAGATACAGTATATAGACCGTTTCAGGTTCTAGTTCCATAGCTGGTCTCCTAGGACTTCCAGTTTAACCTTTCATGTTACTGTAACAGGAAGTAGTTGGGGACCAAGATAGAATGTTCAAGCATTGTTTTGTCCAGCTATGGAATTAAAACCTGAAACATGCAGTTCTGATTCATCTTCCACCCACAGGCAGCCCGCAAGGGAGTGGCCGACACAACCATGGAGGCGGCTTCCTCTGGTGTGGCCCCAGCTCCCCGCATCCAGCCCCGTGCCAGACGTACCCTTAAGGGCCACACAGCCAAAATCTACGCCCTCTACTGGGCCCTGGACAACAAGTGAGTCCACCAGTCCACCAGAACAGAGCGAACTCAACAACAAACAATCAAAAATGTGCAACAATGAAGGCTAAGGCTAAAACACAGAACTAAATCAGATCCGCATGAACATCAAAAAGTTTCATTCATTCATTAACTTCATCCACTTGCTGGATCAATGGATGTGCTCTAAGAAATGTTCCCCTAAAAAATAAAAGCAGGCAACTCTTTAAATGTCAGTCCCACAAATCACAACAAGCTAGACGGTAAAATGTGTGCAGATAGGCCTACTGTAATTTAAATTCAATGAGACTGTTGACTGTACTTTGCATCTACAGTAAATACGATTTCAGTCATGTACTGTATTGTTCTATGGGGTAAAAATCCACGAATGTTCTTCAGAGGTCACATTGTCTTCTAGTGATGTGCAAAGCGTTCAGGTTAGACACAAAGGTTAAGTGTCTTCAGTGCTTATGTCAAAGGCCTAATCTGCTATGGCCTGGTTGGAGTTGCTTCTGTGGCATTTACGCTATCTTGTGGCCACCATCACGAATCCCCCTTAATGCTTAGTTGGATCAATTAACAGAGCTCAGAAGACCAGAATAGCTGCACTTGCCTGTGATTTGAAGGAGAAAAGGAGCCAGGTTCAGTTATCTAGTCCATCACTGTGTATATATATGCATGTAGTATAGGTCTTACATGCACTCATGCTGGGAAAGAAAGCTTTAAAGAAAGTGTGCAGGGAGGGTTCAGATATACTGGTAACTGGAATGCTCAGCATGTTAAAAGAGTGTTGGTGCCACCAAGTGGCTATTTCAGGTACCATCATATTAAAGGCTCAGGAAGTGATCTTGTGCACCACTGTAGATTTAGTAATTTTGTTTCCCAATCTGTGACAAATTGTATGAAAATACATATGATATGGACAGTGGCTTGCGTTGCCTTTATTGTATGCACAGGTGATATGGTAATATAATAGGACTTTCAGTGTCATTACATTAATCTACCATTATCATGTGTGTATTGCAGTGTAGTGTATGTTGTGGGTTGTGTTAGGGTTGACGGCAATATTTTGTTAGAATATCATTTAATACAGCAAGTAGGATTATAGACATTTAAGATGCCCATATTATTGCATAGGCTACACTTCATATGGGATAATGCTGATTTCCTGACCTGTGTATTATAGGTTGATGATCAGTGGTTCACAGGATGGCAAGCTGATCGTTTGGGACACCCATGCTGGAAATCTGGTGAGATGATCTTACACTGTAAAAAATGATTTGTAATGATTACTTGAAAAATGTGTGGAAACTCGTTGCCTCGAATAAGGTAAGTAA
>JASCQY010000068.1:6016574-6033331 GCA_030264315.1 Sardinella tawilis
TTTACCATAACTTGAAAGAGACTAGTTATGGTTACTTACTGTAACCTGTTTGAGGCAACGAGTTTCCACACATTTTTCAAGTTCATCCTTTTTTACAGTGTATAGCTACTGTTATAATGTACTATTTGCAAATTCTGCTTGTGTATTTACAATTCTCCTTTCCATCCCCAGGCTAACTGTGTGCCCCTCAAGTCTGCTTGGGTCATGACTGTCTCCTTCTCCCCATCTGCTGGTCTGGTGGCCAGTGGTGGTCTTGACAACATGTGCACTATCTACAACATCTCAGGAGAAAAGCCAAAGACCATGAGGGAATTGGACGGTCATGATGGTAAGTAGCTGAGTAACTTTGAACTCTTGCTGCTGGCCAGAAGAGGCCAATAAATGGTAAAAAAAAAATGGATCTAGCTGTAATAGTGTTTGATAGATGCACTGTAATTGGTACTAGTTGGCCGATAGTTAGCTACCCTTTGATAGTAAAGGAAGATGAGTTCAAATAAAGCATTGCTAGAGTGTCACAAAATATCCCATCTACGGTCCACTGATGGCACAGCATGCAATGTAAGGGCAGTTGATGCCAATTAGTCATAGTGTAATTGAATTGGCTGATCTGAACAAAAGCAGCCTACAGTTAGCCACAGGTAGTGCAAAATACAGTCAGTAGCCATGAGCATAGGTTTGTTCAAAGATGTCTTAGTCATTCTGAGATCTACACTGTGAAGTCATATTTTCTTAATGTGCCCTTCTCTCACATGCTGTCCCAATTCCTGTTGCCATGGTAACTCACTTTCCTCCTTGATGTGACTTTGCCTTTTGACTTTCCTATCAACCATCTTAGGTTATGTGGCCTGTGCCCGCTTCCTGAGCGAAAGTGAAATCCTCACCGCTTCTGGTGACCAGACCTGGTATGTCAAAATAGAAAACTTACATTGCTTAGGCGTTGATGATTCAAATATCTTCCGTATCATATATGAGCATACTGTATTAACTTTTTTAATTCAGGAATGTCATATTTGTAGCCTACACAGAGATTGTTATCTTACCTGTCATCCTGTAAAAAATCTTCCATCATCATCATCTTTCTCTCTCTCTCTCTCCCTCCCTCCCTCTTTCTTTCTGTCTCTTTCTTACGCTTGTCCAGTGGTCTTTGGGATTTGGAAACTGGCAAACAGAAGGTACAATTCCTGAACCATGTGGGAGACTGCATGTGCTTGGCACTCTCTCCTGACCAGAACTCATTCATCTCTGGGGCCTGTGACTCCCTTGCCAAGCTGTGGGACATCAGGGATGGCCAGTGCAAGCAGACTTTCCAGGGCCACTCCAGTGACGTCAATGCCATTGCGGTAAGGGGCGTTGGCAATATGGTGTTTGGTCATAGACAAGCTATGATTATCTTTACACAATTTACATAATTTAATTATTATTTTGTGATTATTTACAAAATGAAACTATGTATTGAGATTATTATTTAGTTCCACAATTTAGTTGATATCTTGGCGATCCAATTTAAAGTATATAGTTGTGTTGTACTACCAGTTGACATACTGTACAGGAGAGAAAATCTCAAAGATCCCACCACGACTAACATAAAATGGTAGCCGTTTGTTCACTACGCTTGCTGTTAAGTGTAGAAATGATTACACTGTGTGCATAATATCAATGCTGTAACCTCAAGGCATTCATAGCTGCTCTCCTTTCCCTGCAGTTCTTCCCAAGTGGAAACGCTGTGATCACAGGCTCTGATGACTGCACCCTGAGGATGATGGACCTTCGTGCTGACCAGGAAGTCATCTGTTACCAGAATCCCCAGCCGACTGCCGGTGTAACATCACTAGCCCTGTCCCTGTCTGGACGTCTCATCTTTGCCGGTTATGATGACTTTAACTGCAACATCTGGGATTCTCTCAAGGGCGAGAAAGTTGGTGCGTAGAAAAGAATACCTGAAATGAAATTCTTTATTATTTTGGAGGGGCAAATTGGAATTGTTGGGATGAGATAAAAGTGTAAAGTGTAAGAAAAGTGTAAAAAGTAGGCCATATATCAGTGATAATTTGAGGTGAAATGGTCAAGTAGTGTTGGTAGTGGTAGTGGTAGAGATGGAGTCGTAAATAGAGCACTTCATCCTTGGAGTCCACTGTGAGTCTGACCTGAGAATGAACCCAGTGGGTTGTATATTTTAAGGATAGTGGAGTGAGTTTACATGACGCGTACAGAAAACTGTTACAGAGCTGAAAGACAAAGAGAACTCAGCAAAGCTATAGCTTACCATTCAGGAGGATAGGAGAATAACTTGTGTTCTAGAGGACTCATGGCTTCCTCACCTGATCCACCTCATTAGACTGATTGACTCAACCCCAATCAGAGATATAGAGGGTATTTCTTTACTGGGGGTACATGATATAATTGTTAAAAAATGAATGAGAAATAGCCTACATAAATGATCTGTTCTAAGAAGAGGTAGGGGAGTCCAACCAGGGCTGTAGTCTACGTGATGCGCAGGTATAGGCCATATAACCTCGTAAAAGGTTCTTGGATTTGTGTATATCCAGTAAAACAAAGCTGCAATCCTGACAGCCTTGTCACAGTACAAGACAGTATACCCACTACTACAGTCACAGGCAGTAGCCTATACCCACTATTACAACTAGACTAAAGCACTGCCTCCATCATCCACTACACCCCTGACCCCAATCTCTCATCCTTGCTCCCTCTCTCAGGTGTGCTGTCTGGACATGACAACAGGGTGAGCTGCACTGGCATCCCCAGCGACGGCATGGCTGTCAGCACTGGATCCTGGGACAGCTTCCTGAAGGTCTGGAACTGAGCTGGCCGCCCCAGCCACTCATGGCGGAGCTCGAGAACAAGGAGGAAGAAAGAGGGAACGAGAAGAAAGACAAACTGGGACACAGCTAGCGTAGGAGGACAGCGAGCGAGAGGAATGAATGAGTGCAATGCTAGTTGGGTAGGTGGGTGTATGTGTGGGGGTGGGAGCGGAGTGGTGGAGGCATGGCGCGTTTTGTTATCAGGGAGAGAGACATGAGGGTTTTTTTCATACCAGACTAGTCTCTTTTTTGACCTGCTCACTAGTTCATTCTCTCCTCTCTCTTCCTTCTTTGTCCAAACATTGAAAGGCAAAGGCAAAGACTCCATAGAATGTATAAAATGGCGTTCCTACCACCTCATGATGCACCATGGAAGATATTGCTGAGTGTTTCAGTATATCATGAAATGACAACAATAAAAATATAGAATTTTATGGTCAGACATATTTGAAAATAATGAATATACATGTAAAATAATATTTTATTGTATTAAAGTTAATTTGACAAATACATAATAGATTTTTGAAAGTAAAATGAGAAACCATGTGAAATACTTTTGTGGGGAAAAATGTATAAAAAAAGAAATAGGACCCAAGGTTTATTTATTTTTTTCTTGTTTCCAGTATTCATGTTTGAGATTTAAGGCCCGACCAGACTAGATAAAGAGATGACACAAAACCTTGTTTGTACATTTTAGAGAATCAAGTAGGTGCAGAGTCTGTGTGCAACTCCAGCACTACAGCTGACATTTTGGATCTGAAATGATACCAATACTTACACTGGTGCATCTGCAAATAAAAGCCAGCTTGACTTGACTCTAAAATGGCTCTTTTTGCCTTTCATCAAGCCATGTCATGAAAATCATGTTAGGTTTGTCCAATGCAGGGAAGATGTTCACGTAAACAGGACACATATCAACAGGTCACCACGGATTTGTTTTGTTCATCTGTCCCATCTGTGCATCTGTCAGAAAATGCTTGCAACAATCAATGACCAATAAATTATTCCCTTCCAATAATTTTGTTGTGCTTTTACATTTGCAGTCTGTCTGTAAAATGTTGTTTAAAAAACTTTCTAATAAATGTAGAATTCTGCACTACTCTTGGGTTGTTTTGCATCAATGAGACCAGCATCAATTATACACTTTTGAGGTAAATATGTTCCCTCATAGTAAGTAGAAAAAAACAGAGATGTTTCTTAGATTAGCAGTTTTTGTCAAAAAAGAGGCAATGTTTTTCTTGGTCATGAGGGTAGGTTTCTATATGAAAGACAAATATATGAGGATGCCATAAAGTGTTAAAAGTATGCCTCTATTTTTTGTCACAGGGAACAATGGAAGAAATTGCCTGGTTATTGCAATCAAGCACATTTTTTGTTAAAGATTATTATGAAAATGTGAAAATTTGGTCATTCAAAGGTTTTCGACTAACAGGCCCAGTTCTGTTGTTCATGAACCAATATTTAAATGATAAGTTCAGATCAGTGTAAATTTGGTACCTGTTTTAACCAAAAACAATCTTATTTCTTCTGTCTAGTCATTTTCTTCTGTTTAGGCCTTTGTTTACCTCTTGTGCAGTGCATGCAGCACACTCTGTTGACGATGCATCATTCAAATGTTTCAATTAGATGATAGTTGACGTGAAGGTTCAAAGACATCGGAACTGACTGGTTGAAGAATGCACTTTCTGTTAGTGGAAAAGTGGCCTTGGCATTCTGTTCCATTATGGGTAGCCTAGCCTACAACACTCATTCACCCCAAACTGGTTCTTGAGCAGTTTATTTTTTCAACAACTACCCCAGATTCCTGGACCAATTTACCACCTTCAGTGCCTGTCCACAATATCAGATTCTCTACTACACCATGTTTAACAAATTGAGTCTAATGCAGCTCACTTGGTGAGCATATTTTTCTTGCAAAATGACTTTATCCATAAAACAATTTTCCAAGCTTTGTGAGTTGACTATGTGTTCTTTTACTCCTTCTTTTTATTGTCTGTTCCAAGACTGCATTTCTCCAAAGAGCCTAGAAGAAGGGCTTCTCTATTCTTTGATCTCTCTCCTTACTGCAGCCAATCTATGCTCCTCTCTCTTAGGAGAGATACAGCATTTGTCGGAATCCTCAGTTTCTCTGTCATTTCTCACATGGAATAGGCCTGTAGCCCCAGAAGAGGCAGGATCTTTGTTTCTTGCCATTTCAACACATCCATATTCAATTCATCTAAATAAGTGCAGCAAGTCTATATTTAAGGCTGCTCTGTGAAGCAGTACATTTGTTCAGGTAGCCTACTTTAGTACAGACTATTCTTTTAAAATGCTGACTTTGGCATAGGCCTACCCTCTACACTTATATTAGGCTACAAGAGGCCTACTGTATGTTGGTTGTCAGATTTTAAACTTGAATTCCTACATGTTTATTTATACCACACTCTTATCATTAACTTAAACTCTATATAAAACGAAATAATAAAGGAGAGTCCACAGAGAGTCAACATATCCTTAACTGCACACAAAACTACAAATCACACACACAATGTGGAACAAACACGTGAATGGCAGCGGATGCGGCTCAAACTCCCCAACAGCAATTGGTCAAAAGGCCTCAAACCCCGCCTTCACTCACGGAAGGATGCTGTGGTTGTCCTTCCTATCCACTGAGAAAGATAGCTACATTCCACCGCCAATAGCATAAGAGAGATGGAATTGAGTAGGCGTTAACGCATCTCGTGATTCCAGCTTGTAGCGGCTCTGTGTACGCAGGTGGTGGACAACTCGGAAGCCTGTCTGTATTAAAATTGTATACGCATCATATAAAAATGGCTGCAAGAAAATTCTTTGTGGGGGGGAACTGGAAGATGAATGGCGATAAGGCGAGCTTGGGAGACCTCATTACCACGCTCAACACGGCTGCGCTTCATGATGAAACAGGTAGGCTAACTTTCGCATGTTATTGCGCCTAGCGCTGCAGTCCAAATATAGCCTCTGTCATCCCTGCTGCTGCTGTGGGGCCATCCGCGTATGGAAGTGCTACGTGCAGAAATGCACTGACGATAGAATTGCTGCTCCCACCTGCTGATAACTCTTCAGAGAGGACACAAAAGTTAATCAAAGTGAAATAAAAGGTGGCCCTGGTTACTAATGTCCTCCCTTGTGACACTTTGACATTGAGCATCCGCACTGGGAAACTGTCAGGCTGGCTGAGGGCACCTGCATGCTCAGATGCATAGGCTGACTAAAAATAACCTGGCAGGCAGGCAGATATAGCTGTGAGCTGTTCAGTGAAAAGTTGACGCGGAGATAACGTTATTTAGTGCAAACGCTTGTAAATAACTTAGTCGCCTACATATTGCACTAGGCCTTATGTAGGAATTTAAAGTGTATTTTTAGAAAACAAATGTGCAAATCTCAAGCATCACTGGTGAACTGAGTTGAATGCTCATCCAATGTCATAATATCCTCCTCTTTTCCTAAACAGAAGTGGTATGTGGAGCTCCAACTATTTACTTGGACTTTGCCAGATCTAATTTGGACCCCAGAATTGGAGTTGCAGCACAGAATTGTTACAAGGTTGCCAAAGGGGCCTTCACTGGAGAGATCAGGTACTAAGAGCTCATTCTGTTCCTTTTTTATATAATGGCAGTGGCAGTTTCTGCCTCTCCCTCTCTCTGTCTCTTTCTCCCTCTGTTTCTTTCTTCATATTTCACTCCTTTGCTGAATTGTCTTCTCTTGCTTGGTATTCTCTCTCTCTCTCTCTCTCTCTCTCTCTCTCTCTCTCTCTCTCTCTCTCTCTCTGTCATATTGTATTATGTTCATATCCTGCATCCTCCCCTCAGCCCTGCCATGATTAAAGACTGTGGTGTTGACTGGGTCATTCTGGGACATTCGGAGAGGCGTCATGTTTTTGGGGAGAGTGATGAGGTATGGAGCTCTTTGACCCTGATGTTCTGAAATCTCCAGTGTAAAATGAAATAAGAGGGCAAAAAGAAGACTTGGGTCTTGATTGGCTGTGTTGTGAAATGCTTCTAGTTGATTGGTCAGAAGGTGGCACATGCTCTGGAAAATGACCTTGGAGTGATTGCCTGCATTGGTGAGAAGCTGGAGGAAAGAGAGGCGGGAACAACAGAGGAAGTCGTCTATGCACAGACCCAAGTCATTGCAGGTAGATACCCCAGTCCTCCAAAGTGTACAGTATTTGCAGAGGAAGTCTAGCCTGGGAATACCCATGCTGCCATGGGCGCTCGTTCCGGAGACCATGGCTGAAATTTTCACATGAATTTGGGAACCAGTTACACAACGGGAATAGATGGCAAGCGATGCGCAAACGTTTGGACAAGCAAAACCTGAAATCCCATACGAGAAAATGTATAGGTGGTCCCCAGACTAAATCTCACTTGAGATTTAGACTGGTGTTAGCCAGGCTAGAAGAAGTCAGTGAATGCAAGTGTTTGCTAAGAAATTAAAAGACTGGTTCGGTCATTTAGTTTTATCTGTGCTTGTGCCCCAGATAATGTGAAGGACTGGAGCAAGGTGGTGCTGGCCTATGAGCCAGTGTGGGCCATCGGCACAGGGAAGACCGCCACACCTGACCAGGTAGGAATATAGACACCACTCTCACCATCATGGCTTCATAGACCCCCATCATGGAGCTTGGAGAAAATGTTTTCCTCTTGTGTGCGTTGAGCAAATAAAATGTTACAGAAAACACTTCATTATATGGAGACGTGTTTGGCACGAGCAGTAATTCTCAGAGGGGTTTTATCAGTCTTGTGCTTTGCCTCTTAGTCACTGAGCTCCACACAACAACCTTACCATACCTACCTAACTTACTGTATTTCGAAATGTTAATATAAAATATCACTTTTCAAAGAGTCCTCCATGGCATTTCCATATTGTGTCTACCTCAGGCTCAAGAGGTCCACGAGAAGCTGAGGGCGTGGATGAGGGCTAACATCTCAGATGATGTAGCCGATTCCATCCGCATCCTTTACGGAGGTCAGTCAGCAGCCAGCGGCACACATCTCCATCGGAGCACTTTATTAATTTTCATCATTTATTTAGAAGAGCACATGGTGCAGAGAATTTGCATTCTTCAGATACTGCCCTAAACAAAAAAACAACCCAGGTACAGGGCTCAGTGTCAGATGACAGATTCAGCTTGTCTCTTGTTTTTATGTGCTTGTTGTTTCAGGATCTGTAACCGGAGCCAACTGCAAGGAGCTGGCTGCCCAGGCAGATGTGGACGGCTTCCTTGTGGGCGGAGCCTCCCTGAAGCCCGAGTTTGTCGACATCATCAACGCACGTGCATAGAAAGAAAATGCGGAGCACGAGCAGAGGTCTCCTCTTTTATAGTGCACTATCATGACCAGGTCCAGACATGGAGCATCTGCATAACTGCTCCCTCTTGTCTCTGCCTGTGTCTTTTGTTTTGGTTTGTGTGCATGAGTGTGTGTTTGTGTGTGTCTCTGTAATGGTTAATGCTGCAATTTTGTCCTCCTGTACTTTAGATGAGACGGCTGGAGTTTTAACACCTGTGTGCGTTGCTGCATTTTAGATCTGCGGCTCTTTGACAATAAATGTCCCCCCACACTTATCATTTACTGACTGAATATAACTACTGTAGATGTAAATGTGTAGCACAGTCAGGGACTTTTATTGTGGAACATTCCAGTAGCTGTAATATGATTGAATAAGAGCACTACATTACACCCTCTGAACAATCTGTGAACCATCTACTGTATGTACTGATCTGATGATGGGACATCCAGTAGTTGAACAGGGTCTGTTCACACAGCGTTGTCTGTGTGTTCATGTTTTGCTGGCATGGCCGAGTGTCCTATAGTGTGTTGTACTGTATGTCTAATCACTGAAGTAAGTGTGACACTGAAGCAATTCCATTTACCCCCCATTTGGACATATCACATGCCTGTCACTTACTAACCAGCCAGTGGCTGCCAAAGAGTACCTCACCTGACTAACTACTTGAAATAATATGGTGTAGTCCACTTTGCTGTGCCCCTGTTTGAAATAAATGGTTTAGTCCACTTTGCTGTGCCCCTCATTTAAATTTCTCTTAGCATCGTTTGAGAAATTAAGAAACTCTGTGATTGCATATTATTATGCAATTCATTCTGACATATACTTTTCCTGTAGGTTCTATTACAAATGAAAGGCATTAAAGCTGTTACAGTATAGAATGTTCTAGAATGTTCTAGTGCAGTATAGATGCTATTAATGCCAATATTTTGTGTACTGAGATAGTCCATATTGTTTGCGATGATGCAGGTCAAGAGTGAAAGAAGTATCGTTCACAAAAACCCATCATCTCAATCCAAATATACAATGAGGCCTCACAGGGTATTTGTGTATAGTCTCCTTCTTGAGACCAACATTGAGAACTGCATTGCCATGCGAGGTATTTAATGGTCAAATTTCAATCCCTTCACCCCTCATTGTGGAATGATGTACATTTAAGTACATTTTTTTCCCTTTTCAGAGATATAATAATAATATAGACTATTTCAGGTTCTAATTTCATAGCTGGACTAAACAATGCTTGAACATTCTGTCTTGGTCCCCAACTACTTCCTGTTAGATTAACATATGGAATGTTATACAGGAAGTTCTGGGGGACCAGCTTTGGAAGTAGAACCTGAAACAGTCCATATAAAATCGAATGATATAACAGTCTTTTATATTATACTCCAGAGGATTGCACCACAAATAATTTGTGAAGCCACAAAAGAAAACATTTCTCTGTATGATTCATACTACGCTAATAGCAGTATGTGCACAACAACGGCTCCTTTTCTCAGAGGAAAAAGGCTGATTAGAGAGTAGAACAGTGTAACATCCAAGCCACCCACACACACACACACACACACACACACTCATGCACACACTCGTGCAGCTGCTCTTTTCACTGACGCACAGTAAACACACAGACAAGAGCTTGTGTGGTTGAAGTAAATGATGAAAATTTTAATCAATGACATAATAGAATGTCTGCGTCATTTACTGATTTGCTTAAAATCTTTCTTTTTTTTTTTTTCAAACCACAGTGAGTGATTCTACAGGTAGACAAACAATGCAAAGGAGGCTTGGGGTGTTTTGGGGAGGGGAGGGGAGGGGAGGATTGGAACAAGCATGGAGAAAGAGGCCAAGTCTGCAATCATAGTAACAGCGAGGGAGAGGAGGAGGGAGGGAGGGAAGAGAGGGAAGGGGAATATGAAAAAGAACAAGAAAAACAGTGATGCAATTTCAATTGACAGAGAGAAAAACATGAGAAAAAAGTGCAGTTGTGAATGTGTGTGTGTGTGTGTGTGTATGTATGTGTGTGTGCATGTGTGTATACGTCTGTGTGTGTGTTCACAAGTGACAGAAGGTGAGACTGTGGGTTACTTGTTTTGTAGCTGTGTGTGTGTGACTGTAAGTGTAAGCGTGCATGTCCAGTCACTTGATGTGTTGCACCACAAGACCTTCGATCCTCGCTTTTATTTATTTTTTTTTTTTGTGCTTCTGGCTTCATTTCTACAGTACAATAGTTTGTCGATGTGCACCTTCATTCTATCAATTCACAGTATTCCTCTTTTCATTTGTGCGTCATCAGTATTCTGTCCTGCTGCAGTCAGTGTCTGTAAGAGTCAGTAAGTCCGTTTGTCTGTCAAGGTGGATATCTGGGTATTTTCTACTTTTTTTCCCTCACACAGTGTTTGTTTTCTAGTACACTACAAAGTTTATTTTTAGCTCATTCAGTGTCCAGGTCTACACCTCAGCAGTACAATTCATGTGTTAGATTTGTTGTGTATTTTTTAATCATTATTATTAATCATAAATATTATTCATATTATTGTTATGACTTTTTTGCAGTCTAGTCATCGCCAGTCTTATTTGTTGAGTGCATTTAGTTGTGGGCTGGTCTGAGTTACTTCAGTCCTTGCTGTCCTGTGCATATTGTCTGTCTGTCAGTCTGTCAGGCTGTCTGTGGGTCTGTGCAGTGGTGTCAGTCTCACAGGGCGCTGGGGTTTCTGAAATTGTGGCCAGCGAAACGGGCCTGATCTCCGAGCTCCTCCTCAATCCTGCAATAGTAGAACACCAAGTAAGCACTTTATTGTATTCATATTGCTATGGCTAATCTGTCGCTAACAATTCATAAGCATTCAATGAATAGGCTAATGTCAAACATCCACACAGTTTATATACCTTGCACATGCACGCGCATGGCATAGGTTCAGGCCTGTGATTGGCTTACGGCCCCTCTCTAGCCTGCTGGTTTAAGGACTGTATTGGATTAGCCTTAGCCGATCACAGTGTGAGGCGCGATCTCACTGGCTGACGCTTGTGGGGTGACAGTGACATTGTGGCTGTCCATACTGGCTCTATGATGCCAATTACTCAGCCTGTCAGGAAAGGCCATTGATGCTGCCATCGCCCAGAAGGCTGTTGTCCTGCAAGTCTGTGTGTTTCTAGAAAATTCCGTCAGTCAATAAACTGGATTAAATGTTTGTTGGCATGCTGTCTACCTTTTCACAGAATGGTCTGGCCTGTGTTGCTTAACCACAGATTTACAAAAGCCAGTTAGAAGTGACTATCTGAAAATCCAAAAGCTTTAGTACTGGTCAGAATCTGATGTGCGTTATTGCATGTATGATACTACTGTATATAAAAATGAGTCTGTCTGATCTAAGTACACCATGGTAGATGTGCAGGTTATACACATTACACCTTTTCCTTAAATATTGATCCTTCTTTTTTTTGATTGTGTTCCATTATGGTAACTGAACTATGCGATCTTCGATAGTAGTTATTTCTGAATTTCTGAACTTAAATTTGTAGAGAAATCTCTTACCTCATCAACTGGTTGTACTTGGCCAGTCGTTCAGATCTACAAGGAGCACCAGTCTTGATCTGAGGTAAAATGATGAAAGACACACACAGAGAATGTATTATCTGTTTCAGAGCACAATCTGGTTGGCAATGTTCGTTTGGAGAGCAGATTTTATAAGCACATTCATTTACTCTGATGAACCTTTGGTGTGTTACTAAGAAGTGGTGGTGGCATGGTTGTGTGTGTGTGTGTGTGTGTGTGCGTGCGTGCGTGCGTGCGCATGCGTGTGTGTCTGTGTCTGTGTCTGTGTGTCTGTACCTGTCCAGTGCAGAGTCCCACCACCAGGTCAGCAATGAAAGTGTCTTCTGTCTCTCCAGAGCGATGACTGACCATAACGCCCCAACCATTGGCTTGAGCAAGTTTACACCTGAGACAGCAAGAGTGAGACAAAAAGAGAGAGAGAATATTTGGGGTGAAACTGTTATTGAAAAGCAGGCAAAAACAAATCTATTAAGCATGTTTTTAATAAGATCTTTTCAAAAATGTTTATTACCAGTCTGGCAAAAATGGCTCCATTGGACCATTTGCCTGAATATGGCACCCATGAGTCAAACCTCCTGGCTCAGGATATTAACAACACAAAACTCTTTGTTTTCTTTAGCACATTTAACCACCTCGAGTCTAACTTTCATTGAAAATAAATGAGTTTTGGCATCATATCATTATGGCCAATATTATTTTACCAAATAATCTCATGTCATGCATCTCTAATATGTATATCCCTGTGTCAGAAGAACACATAGTTTGTCTTCTTGTGTGGATGAATGTAATATAAAATGAAATCAAATGAAAAGTGTATGGATGTAGCATGCATATGCATGGATTTTTAAAAATAAAACACAACCCACAAAATTAATAATAGATTAGACCATCACCATATGGGATGAGGATGAATCATTAATGAATGGGAGTGAATGGCTGGAGAATGACCACTAGCTGCCCTTACGCTTGAATGGCCTCGGTCACTGATCCAATCTGGTTGACCTTGAGCAAGAGGCAGTTGCAGGCACGCTCCTCTGCAGCCTTCTCTATCCGCTTTGGGTTGGTCACTGTCAGGTCATCCCCCACCACCTGGATCCCAACAGAGGCCGTGAGCTGCGTCCAGGCAGGCCAGTCGTCCTGGTCAAAGGGGTCTTCGATGGACACCACTGACAGGACAAGATGAAGGAGAGGTTAGGAGGGACAGAGGCTGGAGAGGCTAGCAAACAATGGCATGTGCCTGTGTTTGTGGTATCATCCAAATACGATTCCAGTGGTGCGGCTCGTATGAAATTTAACGTGACCTTTGGTCGTTCATCATTACAGTTTCTCTCATTTTGCTATGAACTATTGGAATAGAGGGAATTTGTCCTTGACCAAGGTCAATGTTTTCAGTTCCTTTAAGACACATACACTGCATGCCCCAAGGGCAAACTCTTTACCTGGGTAATCATTGACGAAGCCCTGGTAGATTTCGGACAGCTCATCAGCGGAGATGTGTCTGCTAGGGTCAGGCGGAGACTTGAAGTCCAAGTCGTACTTCCCCTCGCGGTAAAACTCTGAGGCGGCCACATCCATGCCAATGACAATCTTATCCGTGAAGCCAGCATTTTCTATGGCTGTTTTCAGGAGCTCAAGAGCTGCAAGATAAAGAGAAGGTCAAGGCAAGAGATCAGATGCTAAAATACTTTAGCTTTATTTTAAAAATAATTTAGAGTTCGCACTGTCAAGGACGACATGTTTTGTGCCACTAATTGATGTACAGTAACTCATCTGTACTTAAATCTGTGTGATGGGAAATGTCTGTCAAAGACTCTTCAGCTCTCTAAAATGATGTTGACATACTTTTCAAGTTGACTCCTATTTTTAACACTAAGCCTTTGAATTACAATGATCCATCCACTTATGACAAAGTTGTTGTGCAAACTCTAAGATACACATTAAAAAGCACACACACACACACACACACACACACATAACAGAGATTTGATACCTTCACTGTTCTCCAGGATATTGGGTGCAAAGCCACCCTCATCACCAACATTGATGGCATCCTGGCCATACTTGTCTTTGATGACAGCCTTCAAAGTGTGATATAACTCTGCACCGATACGCAGCGCATCACGAAACGACTCAGCCCCAACCGGAAGCACCATGAACTCCTGCATGGCCAGCTTGTTCCCAGCATGAGAGCCTCCATTTATAACATTGAAAGCCTTGATGGAGAGAGTGAGAAAGAGAGAGAGGAGTGAGAGAGTGAGAGGAGAGAGATTAATGCTTTCCATGTGAGTGTTTTTTTCTAAGTAGATAGGCCTCATTCCCTCTTCAGAAAAGAGCACATTCCATCCCAGCTCAGATTTAAATTTAGATTGACCTTAAATTGATATAAATGTGTATCATGTTCTGCGTCATTCTTTGCTCACCGGTACTGGCAACACCAGCTCTGTGTTTCCTGCCAGGTCAGCGATATGGCGATACAGTGGCACCTCTTTCTCCGCAGCACCAGCTTTGCAAATGGCCAGCGAGATGCCAAGGATAGCATTGGCGCCAAACTGAGCTGTTTTGGGGGTGGTAGGAGGATAACAGCACATAGGCCATGGTTAAAGAGCCAATATCAGTGGTTATGTGCATGCCACGCTAAATGCTAAAAAGAACATGACAGAATTGTTTCTCTTACTATGGTACATAGTGTATATAATACAGTATATATTATATAATTATAGTATATATAGTATAGTATATATTATTATATAATATATACTATATATTCATACATGTTGAAGTAACACTCACATTTGTTCTCTGTGCCATCCATCTCCAGCATCAGGTTGTCCAGTTTCTCTTGTTCCTCCACACTGATACCCTGAGAAAGAACCAGATCATTAAGTTAGGGTAACATCTACAATCCAGTGACTATTTTCATCAATATAAGATGATGGTGGTGTGCTAATCAATGGACAATTTTCTCATGGTTTTCAAAGCATTGGCAACAGCTCAGTCTCTATTTGTGTTGATCTAACATGGCATTTATCATTCACACAAAGCATTCGGGCCCGTCCATGTACCTGTAGACTAACACTGAGAGTTATTAGATGTGACAACCTGTCCCTCCATATTTGTCTATATTTATTTATTGGACACAGTATCGACTTGCTTGCTTGTTCCTTGCCCTGTCCTTTCAAGAGCTCTTTTTATATGCAGTACTGTAGGGATCAATGGCAGATGGTATCAGTGCAAACTGGGCCTCTCTGTGTTTGAGTGTGAGCTTTCCAGAGACTGCATGCCGGCATGTGACCGGACAGCAGGGCACTAATGAACGAGCAGCCGTCAGCTCAACACCTACTGAAGCGATGAGTGCAGGTCCCAGGGTGTCATTGATGTGACCGACAGCCTTCAGCACACCTGAGAGAAAAAAATGTGGAGAGAGAGAGAGAGAGAGAGAGAGAGAGAACGTGTGAAAGAGAAGGAGGGATGAGGGAGAAAAGGGAGATCAATTGAGATGAACACACATCTGACACAGTGTCAGATGCCCTTGAGGAAATACACCAAAAACTAAATAATAAATTGCTTTGCATCTGAGTACAGTACATACATAGCCGGACCTTTTGAGTAACAATAGTAGTAATTACTCAACCTAATAGTACCTAACAATATCATCCTTAAGACATCTTGAATTTTGCATTTGACATCATATAAGACAATACAGAATTCAAAGGTCCTCTTCATGCTTGGATTCTGCATCCGCCCTTAAACTCAGTCTATATGAATGAACAATTGATACTGGTCTGATTTGCCCTCAGATCGTCCCTACCTTTCCCCTTGTAGCGGCTTTTGTCTCCATCGCGAAGCTCCAGGGCCTCATAGATCCCTGTGGACGCTCCACTGGGCACTGCAGCCCTGAAAACACCTGACAGAGAGAGAGAGAGAGAGACAGAGCCTCAGAGGGACAGGCGCACAGGCGGGGAGGACACAAGGGCGAAAAAGCTGACTGCTTTGTGTGATGTTAGTTTAGTCTGTTCAGTATAGACAACAGTTTGCAGATGTATGCATGCTACATCAGCAATTAAATAAAATAAGCTTATTAGTTAACGGAACATTAGTATAAAGTGAATGAATTTTTGTCTATGACAGTGAGAGTATGAGGGTTTTTTTTGCTAGTTCTTTCACAAATAATGCCTAATCATCGTGGTCCATTAATATTGTAACTGAAGCTCTGAAAATGTTATTTTTTGGGGACAGTTTGTCTTTGGTTTGTGCTATCTGGCTCACAGTCACTGCCAGTACAGAGAGGCTTTTTCAGGCACTTCTCAAGTTACCTTTTCCAGTCCTCAGGTCCACCTCAACTGTGGGGTTTCCCCGGGAGTCCAGGATCTCCCTGGCAACGATACTCACAATGGACATCCTGTGTTCAAGAAAAGAGTACAGCGAACCAATCAGAGAACAGATTGTGGCTTCCAATTTTTTCTCTTTTTTTTGCAAATTAAAGTCTTGCTTTGTGGTTTACAATGAATTTCTTTGGTCTTTTGATACAGAGGGTTAGAATTATAAGTGCTGATCCATCAGCTAAAGTGAACAGGTCCTGGATCAGACTTTGCAGGCTCTCTCTGAGGCTCTGTCTAGACACAAAGCTGTTTTTTGTGTTGTTTCTTTTTTTCCCTTCTTCTCTCCAGCGGGCTCTGAAGCGAGGGGGGCATTGGACACAGGAGTGCTTCTCTCTCAGAGAAGATGCTATCAGCCCTGCCCTTCATGATGTGAAAAGGCTCTTTTCTTTGAGATTGCGTCTATTGAACCGAGCTCAAGCCAATCAAATAAAAGGGCTCCCATAAAGCACCGGACTGGATTTATGGGGAACGGGCACATGAATAATCGCAGACTCAAGCGGTGCCGCGTTCAGGGGGTGCTTTCGGGGAGATTTGCAATTTGGACGGCTCCATAATGCAATGCACATCGACCTGCCTGGCGCCATACCAGTTCTCCCTCCAAGGGGAGCCAGCCGTCAGACCTGGCTCAAGGGTGTGGTGAGAGTGATGGCGCACTGCTCTGCTTTCCCGCATTGGGGGGGGGGGGGGGGGGGGGGG
>JASCQY010000068.1:6044233-6066250 GCA_030264315.1 Sardinella tawilis
CGAAAATAAGACGACCCCCCTTTTTTCAGAAGTATTTATAGGACAAAAATATCGTCCTATATTCGGGCTAATACGGTATATACTTGTGAATATATTAGCATGGATCTGTGTTTCTCTGTAAATACAGAACTGTGAGTATGCTCTGTGTTTGTATTTGAAGTGAAGTCATGATACTAAGGGAAGGAGAAGGAGAGAGGGGAAAGGGAAGTTCTCTCTCTCTCTCTCTGTCTCCCTCTCTCTCTCGTCTTTGGACATTTCTCACTGTCAGTAAAGTGATATTTAATTTTTTTTTTTTTGGGATCTGCGCTGTGCGCAGTATTGTGTATGCAATTTTCCCATCATGCATCAGAAAAAAAAAACATCTGTAGGCGAATGTTTAGTCAACACCAACGCACATGCTATAGGCCAGAGGAGTCTTTTCTATTTTACAGCCCAAGGATTTGCCCAGTGATGCTGGCATTGTCAGTCCTGGGTCTTTTTGTTGTGAAAGCACAGCAGAACAGTGAGAGCCCACTTTTCCGGATGGGTTCCAAGCTGATTCAACATGTTGAATTGGCTTTAAATGAGTAGACAGATGTTTGTTGGTGTTGGCAGAGCTGTACACATCGCACTGATTTGAGCTTTACAGACTCAGTCTGCGTTCGCCTTACGCCATCTCACACTATCTCACACCAGCTCAATGGTTCTCCTCTCCTGTCCTGTCCTGTCCTTGCAGTGGGTACCGGAAATCTCGCACCACTGTCCCCGAACTCCGTTCCTGCTGGTCGGCACACAGGTGGACTTGAGAGACGACAATAACACAGTGGAGAAACTGGCCAAGAACAAGCAGAGGCCCATATCTCCCGAGAGCGGCGACAAGCTGGCGAGAGACCTCCGGGCCGTCAAATACGTGGAGTGCTCTGCCCTCACCCAGGTAACACCCAGTCTATCAGAAGAATCTTTGCGGCATGCCACTCACAAACAGTGTCTGTCTGGGACTTTGTTCTCAACAAGGCAGGAATACCTTTATTCGTGCTGTAGGACAAAAACTCATGCTTACACTGAGAAAGAAGTGCTTGTTAGCAGTCTCCTGTAGCGCGGTGCAGGCAGCAGTACAATGAAAGAACATACATAGGGGATAATTACATAAGGTCATACACCCAGCTTTGCTCTTGGTAACTTTGTCTTTAGTGGTGTGTAGATAATAGCTGAAAATTCCATTTGTGTTTTTTTTTTGTTTTCTTTTATGTCTGTTCTCTCTCTCCCTCCCCTCATTCTCATTGTTTCCATTTTCCCCTTTCTTTCCTCCAGAGAGGCTTGAAGAATGTGTTTGATGAGGCCATCCTGGCGGCACTGGAGCCCCCCGAAACCAAGCCCAAGAAGCGCTGCACACTGTTGTAGACAAAGCCAGGGGAGAGAAAGAGAGAGAGAGAGAGAGAGAGACAGACAGACAGACAGACAAAAAATAACAGGGACAAGAATGAGGACCATTGGAACAGGTAGACCATGTAGAAAAGAGGAGGGTAACATAAGAGGGGAGGGAATGAGATGACACTCTTTTTTTCATCCAGTGCCTTGAGTAACCGAACTAAGAGAGTGGGGTGTTTCTGTGTGCCAACTACCTGGTTTGCTCTCTTTGTCACTAACTGCCTAGTCGTTTTCAGAGATAGCCTTAAGCATACAGCATCAGTGATGGAAGCATCTCCACAAAAGGGCGTAAAACACTAGGCATGGATGCGTGGCTTCTTTGTCGTTTTTTCGCTATTACTAACGTAATCAGGATCCAGTCAGCTGTTCAAATG
Source organism: Sardinella tawilis (assembly GCA_030264315.1). Classification (NCBI taxonomy): domain Eukaryota; kingdom Metazoa; phylum Chordata; class Actinopteri; order Clupeiformes; family Clupeidae; genus Sardinella; species Sardinella tawilis. The sequence continues at coordinate 6,046,015 of JASCQY010000068.1, forward strand.
CACATCACAAGCGCGCACGCACGCACACACACACACCAGCATCCCCTTAACTAGGCCTAACTGGCATGGTGAAAATAAAGTGGAACAAGCAAAAAGAAACAAAATGAAAAGATGATCGATCAAGTGTCCGTTTTTCACTTGTGAATCAGCGGCAACAAAAACTGGAACTCAAAAGTGCTTCTTACCTCCTCTGCCTCCTGCAGGCGAGAGAATGAACTGAACCTTTATATTCTTATGATCGCTGTGGAGAATTATGGTGTATTAATAATAACTTGAGTATTGTTTTTAAACAGTGGTGATGTTTTTTTTTTTTTCAGGCCTGAGTTTTTTTTTTATTGTTATTTTTTTAATATTACTGAATTGCTTCATATTGTGCCAACATTTTGAGTGCCACTCCATTGCAGTTTTTCCCCATAACAAACTGTTCTACTCCAGTCATTTAATAGTTTTTGTTATGATTAATAATGAGAATGCAATAATGACTCCATGTGACAATGATGATCTTGAGAATTTTTCAGCAGGTATTTTGAAATGGTGGAATGTATAATAAAACCAGACTGTTAACTGAACCTTTCTCCATGAGACGTCTGCCCAATTATTTTAAATTATATCGATCCCCAGACAGACATCCCCCTTGTGACAAACAAATAAACCCCTGCTAAGTTGCACAATTACGAAGAACGTTACTGCTAGAAGTGTGCTGGTTTTGGCATCTTAGCAATATGTCTTGTGAAAAATGTCTTTCAATTAATTTGGTATGTTCAAGTCCAGAACGTAGAAATGCGTGGTGCATATCCCTGTATTTCTGGTGTGAATGACATTTTTATTGGTCTTTCTATATGCTCTATACTATACATAAATACATACATACTACCAACATGAATTTAAAGGTGACATCAAAACTAGGTAGCAGAATAGGTAGCGGGTGACAGAATGTTTATACAGGCACTGATGCGATAAACAGTTTGATTCTTCCTGGAAAAAAAAAAAAACAGCTCAAACAAACAATAATTCCTACCAACTAACTATCTCGGGAGGTTATTTTGTGTAATTCTATTCCAATGCAACAAACTCCCTTTAATCATTGCCTGTTGTAAATTGAACCAACTTGACTGGGCAATCAAATGAATCTCAGTTCACTAGGGCCTCCTAGCCATGAATAGGGTCTGATATGCCACGCTGCTGCTGAGCTGGAGCCATGCGATGGGAACTGCTACTCAGCACAGAGCCTCAATTTGGTCGGACGTGCAACTGAACTGGAACACTGGTGGGATCGGACTTACCCTAGCATCCATATTAAGCATGTTCCGCTACTGCCATCAGCTTGTGCCTTGTCACTGCCATTCCACTACGTCACCAGCAGAGGGGGCTCTTTTATTGGATTTCAGACGGTCCATAATCCATTGACCTATATTCATGTTAAATGGTTGCTTGCTTAACTGCAGTGCAGAGGGCTTTTTGTGTTCCTGGGAGGGAAAAAAAAATCACGCAGCCTTTAAATGATTGTTCTTAATAGAACATGATAAGACTGCATTGCAGCTGGTTATTGCTGCTGTGTTCATAACAAACAGGACAAAGGAAAGAAAGATGGTCCTTATTCGGTGTGTTTCAGTTAAGATTAAAGCCTGATTGATTTTGTAGATAGAATATGTCCTCAGATTCACAGTTCTTTTTTTCTTGCAATGATACATTTTACAAGAGTAGTAATTTGATTTGGCACAGACACTGAACATTTCATAGAATTTATGCATGCATTTATGCATCGTAGATGTTACTGTGGACATACTGTATCATCAATGCTTGTATCCTCTATGATGTTTGATCACATTCACATTGGTAGTGTTCTAGTTGGATTGCAATATCTGTGTAATGTGTTTGCATACAAATAGTCCTTGACTTTTACCCTTTTGCTCTCTCTCCAATTCTCAGAAGATCTGGCAGAGTATTGGGGGCATCACAGTAAACATTTTCAAGGATTTATCTCTGATCAGTACAGGACTCTAAATGAGACCCGATACAACTTTCATAATATACACAGTAATTAGACGCCAGTATAGGACTAGAGATCTGCTAAATGAACTTGTGCCCGTAGCAATCAAAAACTCACTCCTCACTCACTCTTACTTTGACAAAACAAGGTGTATTAGACAGGTTGTAGGCACAAACTCATCTCTTGAGTTTGACATATAACCCATTATTATACTGTAGATATCCAAATATGGAGTGTGTCTCTGTGTTGCTTTATGATATGATTCTTACATTTCTTAAACTTAGCATAGTCTACATTACATCAAGATATTTACCAATTAGTTCACATTGGTGGCCTTGCTTAATCTATCTGTTAATAGATTAATCTATCTTGATTAATCTGATATTTTGTCTGCACCCCCATATGCATTCATACTGAAGTGGTGTATACCCGGGGTATACTGTTGTGCTCTTTGGAAAGAACACAACAGTACCAAACAAATTGTGGATTTCAGTAGTGCTTGTCGACGGTGTTTGTCCAGAAGTTGGCCGGAGCTTTGCAAGCTTGCAAACTTGAGCCGAGGTATTAATATAAGAACCGGGTGGCCAGGGATGGTGTCGCAGACATGGCTCAGTGGCCCACACATGCCTGAGTCACACTGTGTACTGATTATTATTGGATGGCCATCTGACCTCATTATATGTAGGTTGCCATTGGTAACAGGGAGGGGGAGGGGAGGGGTAGGGGTGGGGGTGGGGGTAGGGGTGGATGGCAACCCAATATCACATTTTCGGCTCATTTCCAACCATTATTTTTTTACTCAATTCTTTTTAAAATGATACGTCTTTAAGAATGACATAGGTTACCTGCTGGATGTATCCCGACACATACAAAAACAGATCATAAAGTTATATGCGATGCTATAAGTGTTAAGTATACATATTACACATAATCAAAAATAGTCAACAATGTGGCATCTCAACAGTGATGTACGGGACCTGTCTGTACTGTATATCAGCATACTTGAGTAGATGCAGACGCTGCCACTACACCTTTTACTGGTTGCCATGCGTCACTGGCAAGACATATTATGGGATGTTCTTTGTTTTGTCACAACGTGTCCTGGTATGGAATGGAGGGGGTGGGGTGGGAGTGGGGTGGCGGGGGGGAGCACCAATAAATGTGTGTGCATGGGAAATGAAGGAAACAGCTTCCATGTTTAGTTTTTTTTCTAGCATTGTGAAATACTCCACAGTGACATTTTGACACTGAGCTTCCTGCTCAATTGTGGTACCTTAACTATCTCATGTTTAGTGGCCCAATATAACATCTGCCTATAAAGCCGATATGATGCACTAATTTACTCTAAAGATGTGGAAATTCAAACACAACGGAGTCATACTTTGAAAGTCCCATTTAGATTTGGTCAGATTCATCCCATAAATGTGGACAAACACATGAGCGGCATTGAATGAGATTCTCTCTCCAGGGTAAATCAACTGGAAAAGAGGTCTTGTAGCTGTCACTCATCTCTCTGGTTTGAACTGTCTTGTTTTGTGAGGCCAGAGCAGCAGGTCTGAGTTGGTGCTATGTACAGTTCAAACATGCAGCATGAATTAGCACTCAGGAGCACTCTCCGATTATTATGGACTGGCAGTGGGGGATGGGGTGCTAGTTGCTCTGCTTATTATGGGATGTCTGCGTTGTTAGGCGGGGGGAGGGGTGGAGGCAGGATAGCAAGGCGTGGGGGGAGGGGGGAGGGAGGGGTGAAGTTGAGTATTATGGTCTGTCTTAGGCCTGTTCTGTCTTTTTTTCATTTCCTTTGCGCCATGGCTCGTCTGCTTACAAGGAAAGTGTCTAGTGTCACACATCCCTGAATTAGCATCAAGGCTGATGTGAAAGACCATGTTTGATTGAGAATGTGCCTGTTTTTTGCACACTTCCTCATTGGGTACAGAAAATGAAAAAGATTCATGTATCTACCGTTGACAACAGGCAATATTCAAACCTTAGAGTTTTAGCAGGGCACTGGTAAAAGAAAACACTTAATGTTGCTCTGTTGGGTCAAGGACATATAGAAGGGAGCCTGGGACATGTGTCGACTGTATAATGCTCTGCGTGGCTGTTGTTTGCAGTACCTATAGCATACCAACAAAGGCCTAAAAAATGACCTGACTTTCAGACTGGAGGAAAAGTCATAAGACTCAAAGCAGTAGGCGTAGTCTCTCATCACAAGAAAATATGATAAAAAATTGTGACAGTGCTTAATTTTAACTGGTTTAATGTTCATTGTGTGTCTGTCTGTTATCTTTTGTACCAGTCTTTTTGTAGACAGAAGGGGGCATATATGCCTGGGCACATTAATTTCAATTACTCTGTCTGACATGACTTCACAATGGTCTGTATCTGTCTGCCTGTGAGATACACGGCTCAGAGACATTCTATCTATCTGTCTGGCTATCTTCCTGTCATTCATTCTATCAGGGAATTTGCATGATCAACTCCATACGTGCTTGCCTTGCGACCGTTTAAAACATTTAAGACAGGAATAGCAAGGGTGTGATATGTATGTGTGTAAGTGTGTATGTGTGTGGGGGTGGGGGGAGGGGGGGGGGTGCGGTGGAAGGAGTATTATGGTCTGCATTTTGGCTTGCATGGTAATATGACCCCCTCCACCCCACCCCCCACACCCCCGCCCCTTATGCTTATCTCCATAGCGACACCCAGCACAGGAAGAATATTATGGTCTGTACATTTCTTTTGAAAATGTATTATGGGATGTTTGCTGAGGCCTGGTCGATGGGGGAGGGGTGCGTGTGATTTGGTATCCATGGAAACCACCCCCATATCCCTTTGATTGGTGGGTAAAGGATGTTACTCACACCCCCACACCCATCTCCACACACATACACACACACACACACACACACACACACACACACACAAACAAACACAGAAAGACAAATACACACATTGAGAGATATGCTGTGTGGGAGGAGTGGTGGAAAATCGTGTCTGAAAAGTGTGTGCGCACGGGTATGTGTGTGGTGGCCTATGTATATGTGAGATTTCTGTTGTTCTGTGTACCATGTGTCTGTCTGGCTGTATGTGTATGTGTGTGTGTGTGTGTGTGTGTGTGTATGTGTGTGAGCAAGAGAGAGACGGACAGAAACCCAGGAAGAGAGTGTGTGTGAGGGACAAAGGCAGGACTAGAGAGAGGGTGGGGACAAAGGGGAGGAGGTTAAGAGGGACAAACTAAGTAGTGTCAAAACGAGAGCTTGCTGAGTCAGAGAGAATGGTGGACTGGCTGATGAATAGACAGAGAGGTCTAGAAACGGAAGACAGGGAGAGGAACAGAATGCCGTTGAAAGCCTGTAAACAAGTTTCTTCTGTAATATTTAGGGCTAATGAATGTACATTGCATATGCATGTGCAGTCCACATTCCTAGTCCACCATCTCTAGCAGAATGTGGAGTACATGCTGGTAGTACCACCCCACCACCACCACCACCACCACATACACATAAAAAAGATCAGTTTAGGCCTGCTGACACCAATTACTAAATAATTTTGCAACAAGATGGCACTTAAAGAGGTAACTGTATCAGTGTCCCAACGGTTCTATTGCTCAACTAAGTTTGTGGGAATTCTGACTCAACTATCCGTAATTTGACCTGATCCATGTCTATCCACATGACATGTATCTGATATGGCAAACACTTGGCTATTGTGTGCTGTGGTCTTTGTGTAGCCAAAGTCATGTATGTCTTTTGTGTGCTATGATATAGAGCCTTTGGTCACTGTGCTATCAGCTGCGTTGCTACTGAGAATCTCAGCCTTACAGAGAAACTGCTGGGTATGACCTTTGCACTGGCCCAAATGAACAGCAAAACAGAGAGGAACTCACTGGTTGGAGAAGGGACGCAGGATGAATTCAAAACCTGATAGCAAAACTGAACAGTAGCCTACAGCCAACTATGCAGGTATAATTATTTATATAGGCTATCACCAAACAGGTGACTTTACTGTAAGAAGCAATATCTTGCTAATATATAAGACTCGTGTTGGTATTGACTTTTGTGAGGACTAATGCTAAGGACCACCAAAGTCGGCTACCTCAACTACACGAATATTGACAATGTGAGACTAAAGCAGATATACAGAAGGAATAACTATAACCACCATGACCCTACTTATAGCCATTTTTGTATTGCAGGAATCCCCCTCCCCCACTCCATGCACATTGTCTGCACTTGTGAATGCATGACATGTGTTGTCTGCTTAGGAGGGTTAAGACTGGCAAGTGGACTGTCATTTGGTGGGGCATGCTGCTGTATGTCTGCATACATGTACAGTAGATGGGAGGTGAAATCTTGTAGTCATGTGGCGTGGTGTTGCCATGTGACAGCTTTTTTTCCCTCTTGCTCTCTCTTTTTGGAGTTATGCTTATTGTGGGATGTCAGTGACTGTGCTCATTATTATTATGGGATGTTGGGTGGGGGTGGGAGGGGGTGAGTGTTTCTATGGTAACGTTGGTTGCTAGGGGGGCACGGAGGAATGGGGAAGAAAGTGTATGTGGGGGGATTATTATGGTCTGTACGTTGCAAGGTAACTATGCAGAGTGGGGGAGGGGTAAGTGTATGTGGGGGGGTTATTATGGGATGTCTGGCCCCTGATCTCTTTGTGTGTATGCAAGGGGTGTTAGTGAGTGAGAGAGACGGCGACGACGTCGTATGAAATGCCGGACAACATCCAACATTAGAATACTGCTTAACTGATTAGACACACTTAGTCTTGAGTACTACTATAACAGGAACACGACATATTTTAGTGTTTAAAGAGTTAATTACAGAATAACCTAATCCTAATTTTCGGAAACAACGGGATCATTCAAGTTCTGTAAGTAACTATACATTTGTTGCAAATTTTGTCTAATGGTTTTAAAATGGTATATGGCAGAATCACGTGTAAAACTACCGACAGTAGAACACTTTAGTGTTCCGTGTCAATAATACAAAAAAATGGATTCATGGCGGGACGACATATTCGTGTCTTTCAATTTAGCCGGTAAAGCTAACAGGCAAGTTAGCAAGCATACAAAGCTGTCGCCTGCTTGCCAGAGGTTTATATCTAGCTAGCTAGCATGCAATGTTAGTTAGCTAACCGCTAGTAGCTTGGCCGCGATGTAATAAGTACATCATGTCATCTTTATGTAATTTAATCTCGGTTATCTAGTTAATGTTGGTTGATTTCGTCATTACTATTGTTACAGTAATGTCTAGTTAAATAAAGAATTGTGTGGGTACAGAATCTAGTTCCACCTGGCGCTCAACCTACTCAACATTTAACTTCCGTTTGCTTTTTGTTCTTTTTGATTGCACCCCCTCGCCACCGGCTTTCCCTCCTCCCGCTTTGACTTGGATAGACGCAAGATTGGGTGAAAGCCGAGGAGAAAACTACTGAAAGTATCTTTTCCCACATTGTGCGGTGGATATAAACATCCATAATGTCGGGCAGTGAAGATGAGAGAGATGATTTTGGACATAATGAAGAACGGAGCATGATTCAAGGTAATGCTATTTTAATTCGAATTAGCTGGCACAACATGCACAACTCACTGGTAGCTAGCAGGCTAGCTTGCATTAGGTTGAAACAACTACACTGCATCCATTATCAAATGCTGAGACTGCAACCAAGTTTTAAGTTGTATCAAAGTCTGTAGTTTCCCTTTGCTAATTCTATAAAGCTAAGTAGTAAGAGTTCACTATTACACTCCCAGCGTTTCAAACTTAGTTATTTAAGTATTGTTAGATTATACGACCAAATGTAACTTTAGGTTAGGTAAGAGGGCACAGGCTTCTCATCGCTCGGGCTAATGTTGGTCAACGTTACGTTATGTTCCTGCTGACATAATATGGTAATTCTGAAATGGTTTTTGGCTAAAACTTTCAAGTTTCCAGCGTAAAGAGGACTGAACATGTGCGACAAATTCCAGTTGAATCTGATTCTTTTTTGAAGTATTAACGTAAGAACTTCCTGATGCCATGCACTTACTAGTCGATTTTTCTATCGGTGCCAACAGTTAGCGAAGAAGATGGCAAACCGCAACTATGCGTATCAGTGATGCGGATTTATGCATTTGCTAGCTTGTTATCCGCTCACTTGTTAGCTCAGTGCCACAACTCCGCTCTTGGTCATCCATCCATGTTAACAATTCCTTTTTGATGTTCACAACTGTGCCGCTGATATTTGTAAACCACACTGGAAATTGGTTATTTTAATGTAAAGAATTAAACTTCACCATATGCTTATTTCACACGGTGTTTTCGGAATTGCGGCCTACCGGTATTTTCGTGTGCAGATGGTCGACTGCCGCGAGCTCTGTTGAATTGGTAGCTAGTTGGTTAGCACGCTGATGACGTTGGTGTTTGGCGTGTGTGTATGCCGGGTGACCGAAAGACTTGACTGTGGAAGGCATTTTCTGACGATTTAAAGAATTGTGAAAGTCGGAACTTTGGGAAATAGTAATCTTGCATGTTTACTTAGAAAACCATTCTTTTTTTTCTTCAAGGGGTTCAAATGATGATGGTAACGTTAGTCGGGGAACCGGAAAAGTGCTGAGGGGCTTTCCCCAGATTGTCAACATTGTCACCATTGCTACAATTGTTTTACCCTTCATTATATAAAGAAATAGTAACACTGATACATTTTCCTATGTGGATGTCGACACTTCACAGATATGTCGATCTGTTCATTTTTTTTCCCAATTAAAATTTGCCAATTACTGTAGAGCTCAGCTTTGATGCTTTTTTGCAGGTAGACATATCGTAAAATAAATATGTTAATGGTTTATAATCTGTAACAAATTATGTAAGTGAAGCTGGGAGGTCCTAACGTTGTGTTTGGATGTCTTTCTTGAATTTGATCGACTTATTCAGAATAAGCAACTTTTTTAAATATGTCACACAGCATTAAATTTGTCTTTCGTGTTCAAGCACTTGTTTTAGTCCCTGGAAAACTGGAGTCCATCATTGCCCGAAGCTCAGTATAGTTCTGGTTTGGACTGTTATCATTATTTTGCGGGACAGTTAGGAACATGTCTCTGTGGTGAGGGTCATGTCCCTATCAGCTGCAGCGTATTATAATAACCAAATCATTTTGTCAGTAGACTGACTCCAGGGCCAGTTTTGCAACTGATTCCACTCTTAGCCAGCATTAGTCATCCATTCACTGACCTACAGAGGGTGCCAGTCTTTCCAGCTAGTTCTCCGCATTCTCACTCTATAAGCAATTACATTAGAGGATTTGGTCTTGACATGGTTGTCAAGATGGAGAGTGTGAAATCAGAAAGGTTTTGTGTATTTTACTTGGTTCACTGTCACAATGACACTTTTCTTTTAAAACCTTGGCTCATGACCTACCTGGCATTTTGTGGATGGCTGCCTTGTCCATTTTTCTTTTCAGAAAAGTGTTAGTATGTAATCAAGATGGACCGTATGCCCACTCCATTACTAAGAGACACTAGTTGTAATCAGTGTTTTATAGATGCAGGCAGGATTTTCAGAATGGGTTTTTTTACAGTCTGCAGCCAGCTCCAGAGGCTGGTCTGGTCAGGAGTGAGGTGGCGTGGGTCTTATGGGTCTGTGTGTTTGGCTTGTCTCCAGATGAGGAGGAGCTGGAGGAGGACATATCAGAGGGCGAAGCCCCCAAGGTGAAGAAGAAGAAAAAGGCCAAGAAGAGCAAAGAAAGCAAGAGCAGCAAGAGGCAGCGTCAGCGACGTGAGGTAAGCGTGCACAAGTGTGGGGTGTGTGTGTGTGTATACAAGTGCATGCATATTTGTGCCTTATGTAAAATGATGGGATTTGGACCCATTTCCCTCATACCAATTTAATCGTCTTGCTCTAGTTACTTGTAGAGCCTGATTCAAGAGATTGTCTTAACACCATGCTTCAAATGACTGCTTTGTCTAGGCATTCTCATGGCTACAGTCTGATAGATTTCTTGGCAGGAGTTTTGGCATCCCAAGGGAGCAAAATTAACACAGTATTCCTGTCCTCTAAATTTAGCTTGCATTGTGTCCTTATTTGCTGGACATCATTCATAAGGACCCATTTTCTGCCCCATTTCTCACATGAATTCTTAAGATTGACTCATATATAATTCATCTCTGGAGTGTTACCTTGCAGTAATTTTAGCTTTTATAGCTCATCCTGAATGGGGAAGTTAGTGCCCCCCCCAGACACTCACACACCCTTCCTACACTTTACAAAAAAACATTACATTACAACAAACATGACCACTTTGAGAATTGAAGGTAGTCAAGGATTATCCAGCTGTACTTGTGATTCAGGTTACTAATATGGCTCATGCACAATGTGTCTGTGATATCCTTTATTGTACCTATATGTATAGCTTTGTAGTGGTGTAGTGTATGTAAGAGTCTAATTTCTGTGCTATACATATTTGCATATGGCTGTGCACGTGGCTGCAATTTAATGTCCCGCTCCTGTGTTATGCAGGACCTGCAGGTCAGCTCCCCAGAGCCCATGGATGCGCCTGAGCCGGAGGAGGCCGAGGAGGAGGCCGGAGGCGGCGCCCGCTCGGACAGCGAGGGCAGCGACTACACACCTGGCCGCAAGAAGAAGAAGCGTGGCAGCTCCGCAAAAGACAAAAAGAGGAACAGCGGCGCCGTGGAGCGCAGCGGTGGGTCGTCGAGTGCCAAGAGGAAAGAGCCTGCAGAGGAGGAGGAGGAGGAAGATGATGACGATAGTTCGGTGGGTGCTGCTTGGCTAAGCTTGAATCACTGTTTAAGTTTCAGCGACATACCAGAATATGTGCGTCACTAGTAAAGGAAACTGAATGTTGTGTCTGGTTCAACCCTCTGTATGAGTGAACATCTTGGTGTTAAGGCGTTAATTCGTTACAATTCATATACAAGATTTTTTTTGTTGTTGTTTATTTGTTAATTCTATAAAGAAATTCTTTGGCGAGTTGACTTGTATTTAACTTGGATGTGTCTCTTCAGGAGCCCAAGACCTCATCTCAGCTTCTGGATGACTGGGGCATGGAGGATATTGACCACGTCTTTAGTGAAGAGGACTACAGATCGCTCACTAATTACAAAGCCTTCAGCCAGTTTGTCAGGTATGGAATGGAACCTTCACGCTAGGGCTGCCCTGGATGCATTATGGAAGCGTTAATTCAGTTAATGTATCCAGCGTAGCCTTCTTATCACGTTCTTTGTCTATGTCAGCCATTGTTTGCAGTAGTTTTTCAGTTTTACAGAACCTAGTGTAGTATTCCATGCCATTTCTGTGTCTCAGCATTTAGTTTCACTTCTTGCTCTCTCTGTTCTGACTTGACCTATATGCCACCTCCCCCCTCCACAGGCCCCTCATAGCCGCCAAGAACCCCAAAATTGCCGTGTCCAAGATGATGATGGTGCTGGGCGCTAAGTGGCGCGAGTTCAGCACCAACAACCCCCTGCGAGGCTCGGCCACCGCCACCGCCGCTCTGGCAGCTGCCAATGTGGCTGCCGCTGTGGAAAGCATGGTCACCGACGGGCCCGGCGCCACACCCGCACCCCCACCACCCCCCGAACCGCAGCCACCTCCAGCCCCTCCGCTCCGCAAAGCGAAGACAAAGGAGGGCAAAGGTGAGGCTTGGGTGCCATAAAAATTCATGAGACACTGCAGCCTGTCTGCCCTCAGACGCTATAATCAGTCATAAATAATCTTGTCAGAAGCATAAGCTGGAAAGTAAATACAAGTGTCCTGATTTGGCTCAGTCGGAATATCCAGAGGAGACGCATTCATTTTGAAGCAGCCCAGTTTTCAGAGTTCAGTGAGCTTGACACGTCTAGAGTTCTGAGCATCACGTCATTCTCTCAACAGGGCCCAATGCTCGTAAGAAGTCCAAGCCAGCCCCTAAACCTCAGGAGAAGAAGAATGTGAAGACCAAGAAGGTGGCTCCACTGAAGATCAAGCTTGGAGGCTTCAACAGCAAGAGGAAGCGCTCCTCGGTGAGTGTTGTTTTATGGCCTAGTTTCCTAATTGTCTTCTCGCTTCAAATCTGGGGCTTTCAGTCAGCGTTTTCTCTCCACCCCGGCATCTTGTCATCGCGATGTCTTCCTGTTTGAGAACACGCGTGGTGTAGTGATCCGTCTGATCTTTGATTTCTCTCTCCCCCGCACCATGTCTGTCACCACACCTCTCCTCTTGACTCAGAGCGAAGAGGACGACGTGGACGTGGACAGTGACTTTGATGACGCCAGCATGAACAGCGTGTCCGTGTCGGACAGCTCCAACAGCCGCAGCAGCCGCTCCAAGAAGAAGCCCAAGACGACCAAGAAGAAGAAGAAGGGTGAGTGGGGCATCATGGGGTGCAGTTTGTCTGTCTGTTTTTTGTTGTTGTTGTTTGTTTGTTTGTTTGTTTTTTTTTGGCTCTGAACAGCTTTTTAGGTGAACAGTTCATTTTTACACAGTCCTTTGTCCAGTTGATAAAAAGCCTTCTATCTGAAAAGAATAGAAAACAAAAAAAACAATACACCCCTTAATTTTATTAATTTTTATTAATTTGTTTTTTTTCTCCCCCCGCCCCAGTTGATGAGGATGGTGATGGCTATGAGACAGATCACCAGGACTACTGCGAGGTGTGCCAGCAGGGTGGTGAGATCATCCTGTGCGACACGTGCCCCAGAGCGTACCACATGGTGTGTCTGGACCCCGACATGGAGAAGGCCCCCGAGGGCACCTGGAGCTGCCCACATTGCGTGAGTATCTCTTTCACACACTTTCTCTCACACAGTAGAGCATCCTTTGGTTTAAGACTCATCCAGGGAATTAGCTGTGGACTTTATCAGCAGTTCAAACCATAACAGGCCCTCTTCACAAGCCTCATCCAATTGGTAATACTTATGTTTTGTGTCCGTGTGACACAGAATACTTCTCAGATTAGACTCTGATCGATGGCAAGAATGGTAAGCTTTTTACTGAGGGACTGGTCACTGCACAGATTTTTTTTTTTTTTTACTTTTTTGGGGGGAGGGAAGATTTTTTTTGTATGTTCCGTGTCACCTTCTCCTGGTCTCTTTCTCATCAATCGATTGGTTGATTGATCTCTCAGGAGAAGGAGGGCATTCAGTGGGAGGCGCGTGAGGAAGGGTCGGAAGGCGAGGAAGAGAACGAAGCGGCTGCCGAGGAGGACGACCACCACATGGAATACTGCCGTGTGTGCAAAGACGGTGGTGAGCTGCTCTGCTGCGACTCCTGCCCCTCGTCCTACCACATTCACTGCCTCAACCCGCCCCTGCCCGAGATCCCCAATGGAGAATGGATCTGCCCACGCTGCTTGGTGAGACAGCCTCGTGTCTGATACAAGTTTGACAATTCATATACAAGACAAGCACATGAGTGAAATGGATAGAGTTGGATCAAAATCATGTCTTTTGTGGAGTCATGATGAAGCTTGACTTGTATTTTGTCTTTGTGTGTATATCTAGTGTCCAGCCCTGAAGGGTAAGGTGCAGAAGATCCTGACGTGGCGCTGGGGTGACCCTCCGGCTCCCACCCCTGTGCCCCGCCCTCCTGACCTCCCAGCTGACCAGCCAGACCCTGCCCCATTGGCCGGCCGTGCCGAGCGAGAATTCTTTGCTAAGTGGCACAACATGTCCTACTGGCATTGCTCCTGGGTATCTGAACTACAGGTAAGAACGTGCGAAAGTATGTAAAGTTTCTGTATGTAGTCCTGTTGGCAATGGTCTCACATAGTCTAGCACGTGCAAATGCATGGTGATTCATACCATCAGCTCAAAAACATGCTGTGTAATACCTTGTTGGGGCTTTACGATAAGCGAAATTTACTGCTGACAGTAGGCAATAAGAAAATTTGAAATGTGTAAATAAGAAATTTGGAAGTCTAACTCCGTTCTCTCTCTCTTTGTCCGTTCACGTCTAGCTGGAGCTGCACTGTCAGGTGATGTTCCGGAACTACCAGCGGAAGAATGACATGGACGAGCCCCCACCCATTGACTTTGGCGTTGAGGGTGACGAGGACAAGAGCGACAAACGCAAGAACAAGGACCCCATCTACGCACAAATGGAGGAGAAATATTATCGCTACGGCATCAAGATGGAGTGGATGATGATCCACCGCATTCTCAACCACAGGTAAGAGGAAGGTTCCGTACTCACACGCTTGCACAACTAGTAATTCTAACGCTAGTTTTAACTCCGTAGCAAGATTCTAACTAAAAGGAAGAGGGCTGAAGTTGATGATCTCTCCCCCATCCTGGTGTGTGTGTGTGTGTGTGTGTGTGTGCGCGCATGCCCAGTGTGGACAAAAAGAACAACGTGCACTACCTGATTAAGTGGAAAGACCTGGCCTATGACCAGGCCACCTGGGAGGCTGAGGACCTGGACGTGTCTGATTACGACACTTACAAACTGCAGTACTGGAACCACAGGTAAGCTTTGACTTCATGGGTATATTATGTATACAGCATGCATCTGTATTTGTCTGTTTTGTAAAGCAAAGCAAATCTAAATGGTTAAATGGCCGGTGTGGTTTTCAGGGAGCTCATGATGGGAGATGAAGGAAAGCCTGGCAAGAAGCTCAAGATCAAGGGCAAAATGAAGAGGCTGGACAGACCCCCTGAGAACCCAGTGGTGGATGTAAGTGTGTGTGTGTGTGTGTGTTTGTGTGTGTTTTTCTGTGAGAGAGGGAGAGAAACATGCTGAAAATAGAAAACAATCATCCCACGTCTTACTGCAACGCATGTACGTCTGATTGCCTTGTAAGTGTTTGTTTATTTATTTATTTTTGTCCCTCCACCTTTTTGTCCTTTGCAGCCCACCATCAAGTTTGAGCGTCAGCCTGAATACCTGGACTCCACCGGCGGTACCCTCCACCCCTACCAGCTGGAGGGTCTCAACTGGCTTCGCTTCTCCTGGGCACAGGGCACGGACACCATCCTGGCCGACGAGATGGGTCTGGGCAAGACTGTACAGACTGCTGTGTTCCTCTACTCGCTCTACAAGGAGGTGCGTCCAGTTGTTGCCTCACAGTATTTGTCAAAACTAGTGTCTCCTAATGGAGAGTCCTAGAACCCCTAGAACCCTACACTGGATGCGTTACGATCATGGAACGAAGTGAAGTCATGTAAAAAATGCATTGAAAAGACTGGTATGCCATATATGGTGTAGCCAGTTACATGGATTACGGTGGAACCTAACTGTTATGGCAGTTACATCTTTGACGCATCCACTGTCTATGACTTACTGTAACCGTAACAACCTGACTATAGTAAGATGCAGGTTAAAAACAAAAACCTGTTCTCCAAACTGTGTGTGAAGTCATGCAACATTACTGGCCCAGTACTGTATGAGACCACAAGTCTGCTTTAGTTCTCTTGTTACGATCCATTTTAGCCATTTGCTAATTGAAAACTCTGTGGTTGTTGTAAGGACATGTATGGCAGGGGCTTTTCACACAACACTTTTTGGCAAGCATCCATGTTACCTGTGCTGGCTTAGTGGGGAATTTACTGATTCATTGGATGCAGTGTTGATGAAATTGAATGTGCCATTGTCGTTAGGATATGGGATGCGGAAGACCGTAATCCAGAAAATCGGTGGCCATATTTTGTTTGCCAGGCTTGACTAATTCTGGCCCTGAGCCAGCATGGAGACACTTCTGCCACCTACTGGTGAAACTTGAGACTGGTGACGCGTAGCCTGTTGGCTGCTAATTGTGGTCACTTCAGCTCTTGAGTTTGGAAACATCTGCTTGTTTTCAACTTTTCCTTTTATCAATTAAACGGAGACCCTTGAGTTATTACTGGGGATAACCTCTTCTGTTCTCTCCACATCCAGGGTCACTCGAAGGGACCGTTCCTGGTAAGCGCCCCTCTGTCCACAATCATCAACTGGGAGCGTGAGTTTGAGCTGTGGGCCCCAGACATGTACGTGGTCACCTACGTTGGCGACAAAGACAGCAGGGCTGTGATCCGTGAGAACGAGTTCAGCTTTGAGGATAACGCCATTCGTGGCGGCAAGAAAGCCTCCCGAATGAAGGTAAGGAGTGCAAGTGTGTAGGAATGATTTGAATACATTGAACCACCACTAGTTTGTAGACTGATAATAGAGTGGCATGTTGACATGTTTGGTTCTCTTTGGTGAGTCTCATTTTTCCTCTTTCCTGTCAATGTGAGTTCTAACTGTTGTCTTAACATCTTCCGTCTTTAGAAAGAGGCAAATGTGAAGTTCCACGTGCTGCTGACGTCGTACGAGCTGATCACCATCGACATGGCCATCCTGGGCTCGATTGAATGGGCCTGTCTGGTGGTGGACGAAGCCCACAGGCTGAAGAATAACCAGTCCAAGGTGAGTCCAGACCAGACATGGGCAACATGCGGCCCGGCTACTGCTTCAATGCGGCCCCCGAGATGCCCTCGACATTTTGGGGGAAAAAACACCTTCTTTGTCTTACTAAATCCTGCTATTATACAGTACATCTGTAAGATGTTGCTGTGTGAAATTACGATTTGGTTAGAGGTCAGACAGGCAAAAATAAACATAATTTGTACCATTTGGTTGACTGTTTAATTGCAGTCGTCTAATGGGTGGCCTGCCACTTACTTTTCCGAAGTAAATGTGGCCCTCAGACTAAAACTGTTGCCCACCCCTGGTCCAGACTCACTCTAATGTAGTGCCTCGTCCTCTTGAGCCGAGAGCTTAATGAATGTGCATAGAGACTAATGACCTGGATAATGAGGGGGAATAATGGAATACTACATGTAATAAATAACTGACATGAATGAACAAGTTTTAACTCAGCATAGAGCCTCCAAATGGGGTTTTTTTTAAACTTCATTTGCTGCTTGCATTAACCTTGGATTGGCTGAATTAACTCTTGGATGTGCTCCTCTCTCCTCTGTAGTTCTTCAGGGTGCTGAATAACTACCCTCTCCAACACAAGCTGCTGTTGACCGGAACACCTCTGCAGAATAACTTGGAAGAGCTCTTCCATTTGCTCAACTTCCTCACGCCTGAGAGATTCAAGTAAGTCTGTGTGTGTGTGTGTGGGCACATGTGTTTGCTGCCTTTCTTATGTTTTTCGGCAAAATCCGAAGAAGTTTAGCAAGACTATATAAATATGGTTTTAACTGTTTTACCCCCTTTGTACCTTAGTAACCTTGAGGGCTTCTTGGAAGAGTTTGCGGACATTGCCAAGGAGGACCAGATCAAGAAGCTGCACGATATGCTGGGTCCGCACATGTTGCGTAGGTTGAAGGCCGATGTCTTCAAACACATGCCCTCAAAGACTGAGCTCATTGTCCGAGTTGAGCTGAGCCCCATGCAAAAGTACGTACAATGTTAAATGTTGGGAGAGGGTTGAACACTAGTTGTTTAAGTATGTACGCTTTAGATATAGGGTAATATTACCATGGTATTACCATCACCAATATTACGCTGGAAGTTGTTTAAAATGTATTCTGTCTCTGCAGGAAATACTACAAGTTCATCTTGACTCGCAACTTTGAGGCCTTGAACACCCGTGGAGGTGGCAATCAGGTATCCCTACTCAACGTCGTAATGGACCTCAAGAAATGCTGCAACCACCCCTACCTGTTCCCTGCAGCTGCAATGGTACGACCCATAATGCCATGAACCGCCATCTTGGCACACACCAATGATGTTTACATTTGAAAGTTTTAATTGGACTGTGCTATGTGAGGTGGTGTTAAACTTGTGATGGGAT
Source organism: Sardinella tawilis (assembly GCA_030264315.1). NCBI lineage: Eukaryota > Metazoa > Chordata > Actinopteri > Clupeiformes > Clupeidae > Sardinella > Sardinella tawilis. The sequence continues at coordinate 6,063,743 of JASCQY010000068.1, forward strand.
TTCTCAAAACAGGAAGCTCCAAAGATGCCCAACGGCATGTACGAAGGCGCTGCTTTAACCAAAGCTGCTGGAAAACTGTATCTGCTGCAAAAGATGCTTAGGAAACTCAAGGATGGTGGACACAGAGTGCTTATTTTCTCTCAGGTATGAGCACTGACAAACGTACCAGTCACATATACAGACGTATCCTTTCTAGATCTATGCCACGTGTCAGCTAGTCTGTATTGTTTGGCTACACCAGTTTCTATAATCATCTTGATCAACGCTTCTCTTGTTAATTTGTTCAAAACAAAAGCGCTGACTTGTCAATGTTTTTTCCTCGCCTAGATGACCAAAATGTTGGACCTGCTGGAAGACTTCCTGGAAAATGAAGGCTACAAATATGAGCGCATTGATGGTGGCATCACTGGAGGCATGAGACAGGAGGCCATTGACCGCTTCAACGGTAAGGGTTTCCTAAAAATCTACAAGCCCCTCTCTTAGTTGTCGAACAACATGTGTTTGAAAAAGTATGTTAACATTTTGTAATTCCGCATCACCAGACATTGTAGAGCTGTTTACACCAGAGTTGGATCATTCATGTTGTTATCGGAGTCCTGTTTGATTTGTTTAACAACTTTCCTTTCTCCTGCAGCTCCGGGTGCGGTCCAGTTTGCCTTCCTTCTGTCCACCAGGGCTGGTGGCCTGGGTATCAATTTGGCCACAGCTGACACTGTCATCATCTATGACTCAGACTGGAACCCTCACAATGACATCCAGGTCAGTTACTTGTTCCATGGACTTTGATCCCCTTGACCTAAAGCTAAATATATAACCCATAACAGCATAATCAATATATAACCACTACCAATATATAACCAATACCAATGTACCAACAAATATTTATAATCCTTCCCAATATATAACCCATAGCTTGTTCGCTCTCATCTTTAGGCTTTCAGCAGAGCTCATCGTATCGGCCAAAACAGGAAGGTGATGATCTACCGTTTCGTCACCAAAGCTTCTGTGGAGGAGCGAATCACTCAGGTACGACAAGCTTCTAACTCACAGCTCTCAGATACTGGACTAAAAAATGGAAAGACCATATAGACCATTTCAGGTTCTAATTCCATAGCTGGAGAAAACAATGCTTGAACATTCTATCTTGGTCCCCAACTACTTCCTGTTACATTAACATAACATATGGAATGTTAAACAGGAAGTGCTGGGGGACCAGCAATGGAACTAGAACCTGAAACGGTCTATAGCAACACCTCCATGATGCCTTGACGTGGTCACACCTGTGACCTGAATATTTTTACATGTTTTTTTTTCTTGTCTGATTCAGGTGGCAAAGAAAAAGATGATGTTGACCCATTTGGTTGTGCGTCCGGGTCTTGGCTCCAAGACGGGCTCAATGTCCAAGCAGGAACTGGACGACATTCTGAAGTTCGGAACAGAGGAGCTTTTCAAGGATGAGGGAGAAGGTGAGAAGAATTGCATTGCTACCAAGTTGGTAGTAAAAAATGTAATGCAATCCAATTCATCTCAGAAAAACAAACACACACTCACGCACACAACAAACAAACACTGTCTTGTATCTTCTCAGGAGAGAACAAAGAGGAGGACAGCAGTGTCATCCACTACGATGACAAGGCCATTGATCGGTTGTTGGACCGCAACCAGGACGCCACAGATGATACTGAGCTCCAGAGTATGAACGAGTACCTGAGCTCTTTCAAGGTGGCCCAGTACGTGGTGAAGGACGAGGAAGAGGAGGTCAGTAAATAGCCCACAGTCATTTCACTGAAACCAGTAAAAAAAATGTATACTGTAAAAGAGAAGTTAAATATCTTTAATACCTGGCATTACTTTCAAAGTATAGAAGATCTTTTGGTATCTTTTTCAAGTTGGCTGAGCATACCTCACAAACATAAATGACAAAACTTCTCTGGGGAACGTAACAAGCACTCACCACCATTTTCCAACCCCCCCCCCCCCAGGAGGAGGAGGTGCAGCGCGAGATTATTAAGCAGGAGGAGAGCGTGGACCCAGATTACTGGGAAAAGCTTCTCCGCCATCACTACGAGCAGCAGCAGGAAGACCTCGCCCGCAACCTGGGCAAAGGCAAACGTATCCGCAAGCAGGTCAACTACAACGATGGCTCCCAGGAGGACCGAGGTAGTAGACGGGGTAACAAACGGCTCTGCGCGGCATTACTACCTTTCTAACCCTCCCCCTTTGTGTTTGTCTTTTGTGTTTATCACTGAGTAGAAGCATGTAGGTATGTAGCACAAGAAGTCCATGTCTGTGGCTCCTGTGTGTTCAGGTGGCAAACTTCTTTTTTATTTTACTCCTTTGTGTGGGTGGGTGTGTGTGTGTGTGTGTGTGTGTGTGCTTGTTTTTCTTGGGTGAGTTTGGCAATTTTTTTTTGTTTGTTTGTTGGCTTAACCCAGTGCTTCTCAAAGTGTGGGGCGGGCCCCACTAGTGGGGCGTGGACATATGACAGGTGGGGCGCAAAAGGTTTCT
>JASCQY010000068.1:6066350-6079484 GCA_030264315.1 Sardinella tawilis
GTCTAAGGGACAAGTGGGGCGCGAAAATTCTCTCCCTTCCAAAGTGGGGAACGACCGAAAATGTTTGAGAACCACTGGCTTAACCTAAGTTAAATGCATGCACAATCTTAAGAGGATTGCATGGTTAGTGTCATAGTGAGTGCTCACACATACCTTTAAAAAACAAAAACAAAAAAAAAACGTTCCAGAAATGTAATCACATGGGAATAACTCACTCAGACAAAAACCTGATTAACTGATTTTGTTTTACTTCTACTTCATCCTCTATGGTGATAAAATTAGAAACACATCAGGTTAAAGCTATCCTAGGGCTTTCAGTCTTTGGGTTTTGTGTTGGTGGGTGAACACTCGGGTCACTATTAGAAGGTAGACATGTTTTGTGTGTATGTAGTACTAGACCCACAATTTCAATTTTCTGTATATGTATGATGTGATATGCTCTTGTCTAATTGTTTTTTGTCTTCCCAACAGATTGGCAGGATGACCAGTCTGATAACCAGTCTGATTACTCAGTGGCTTCTGAAGAGGGCGATGAAGACTTTGATGAGCGTGTTGAAGGTACGTTTACTGACGTTTTTCTGCTTGTCCCACCATCCCCCCTCCCCGTTTCTGTATTGAGGATACTGAAGATGCCTTCTAGAATGTTCATGCTGATGTTCTTATCTGTCCCTCCTCTTTGCAGTTAACTCTCGCCGACCCAACAGGAAGGGCCTGAGGAATGACAAAGACAAGCCACTGCCCCCTCTGCTGGCCAGAGTTGGAGGCAACATTGAGGTCAGAACCAACACTAGCACTGGTCATTTCAAACATTCACTATGCCTTTCTCTAAGACTATATGGATGAATGCGGAGTGGCTTTGCTGATATGCAGTGGGATTAACACTTTTTCTGATTTCTCCTCAGGTGCTTGGTTTCAATGCCAGGCAGAGGAAGGCTTTCCTGAATGCGGTGATGCGTTACGGGATGCCACCCCAGGATGCCTTCACCACCCAGTGGTTGGTTAGGGACCTGCGAGGGAAATCTGAGAAGGAGTTCAAGTAAGTGACTATGCTGCCTTTTCAGCGGTTTGCAGTGGCGTACCTCAGGGCTCTGTATACAGACCTGCATGTTTTTGTCATGTATTTTAATGAGCAATTTCTCTCTCCAAGGGCATATGTGTCGCTCTTCATGAGGCACTTGTGTGAGCCTGGGGCTGATGGTGCTGAGACCTTTGCCGATGGTGTTCCCCGGGAAGGGTTGTCACGACAACATGTTCTTACGCGTATTGGTGTGATGTCGTTGATCCGCAAGAAGGTATGCCCTACCACTCGCTTTAGAGTTAATTGATGAGAACAGTATTGAATATACTTAACCATGATGACCTGGTTGTTTGACCCTGTTTTAACCCAACTGTGTATGTGGACCTTGTAGGTTCAGGAATTTGAGGAGGTGAACGGTGAGTGGTCCATGCCCTGGATGATGGAGCTGGAGGAGAGCAAGAAGGCAGCGGCTGCAGCTGCTGCTGCTCAGCCAGAGTCCCCAGGCAAGACGCCCACCACTGGAACCCCTGCCGACACCCAGCCCAACACCCCTGCCCCAGGTATGCCTCTCTCTACTGCTACTTCTTTAGTTCCTCTCTCACTCTCCTCCTCACTTTGAGTTTTATGTTCATGTTCATATTCAAAATGTCTCTTTGTTCCTAAATTCCTCGTTCACCAACTGTTTCTGCAGAGGATGCCTCCAAGACTGAGGATGCCAACAAGGACGCCGACAAAGAAAAGGAGCAGAAGAAAGATGGAGAGGTAGAAAAGAACGGAAAAGAGACCAAGACGGAAGAGTCGGAGGTAAGCCTTTACAATTATTTAAAAAAAAGAAAAGGATGCAAAAACATCTTTCAAAGAATTCAACTGCACAACGTATCTTGCAGTGAATTCAAATGCAACATCTGTCCTAAGCTCCTAAAGTGCAGCTACACCCAGTAAGCTGTGGCTTAACAGGAGTGTTTCTAACTTGATTACATTCAGGTTATTGCCATCCCAGACGAGGAGGAGAAGAAACCCTCAGCTGAACAGAAGGACAAGGAGCCGGAGAAGAAGGAGGCTGATGGCGCCACAGAGGCAGACAAGACTGGCAATGGAGAAGAGAAGGAAGAGAAGGACAAAGAGAAGGAGAAGGACAAGGAGGGAGAGAAAGTGGAAAAGAGTGGAGAGGCTGGTGAAGAGAAGACGACAGCAGACAGCAAGCCAGAAGGGTCAAATGGCAAGGTGGAGGATGCTGAAGTCAAAGGTGAATGGAAGACTCTTCAGCTCAATAATATTTTATGTTTGGTGAACAGCACTTTTTTTTTTTTTTTTTTTTTCTTTTCTTTATGTGAATGTTTCACTGTACTGACTTTTGTATTGATGTCTTTGCCTCAGCTGAAGACAAAAATGAAGACAAGCCTGAGAAGATGGACACCACTCCTGCAGCAGACAAAAAAGGTAAGAACTGTTTACAAGGTTTCTTAAAAGTAGGGTAAGGAATTCTCAAAAATCTTCACTGGTTCCGCCCCTTTCATCTAACATCTTCCATTCCAAGAACGTATACGCGCAAGTGCAAACTCGGATGCACACAAGAATGGAAATTCTTCCAAATGCTTCCAGGGGGCTAGCCTGGCTAATGCCAGACTAAATCACAAGTGAGATTTAGTCTGGGGACCACCTATTCATTTTCCCGTACGGGATGTGAAGTTCAGTTTCTCCAATAGTTTGCAGTTTGTCTTTCCATCGATCCTAGCTCTATGATTGGTTCCCAAATCCATGCGAAGATTTTGGCCATGGTCTCCAGGCTGCCTAGCAATTCGGAACGAGTGTGCAAGGCAGCATAGGTATTCCCAGGCTACCAGGGGGCAGGAACTGAGTATGAACATTTGATTGACGCACAACTGTCAAATGGAGAATGCTGGTCTCTCGAACAATAGGATATGGTTTTTCAAGCCCTATCTGTTCCACAGATGATTGACATGTTTAATTTTTATATAAGTGCTTCTGACTTAGTGGCTGTGAGTAGATTATGAGGAAGATTATGAGTAGATTATTTCGAGTAATTTCGCTGAAATGGCCAAAGAATAGAATTCCATACCCTATAATGTAAATACAAAATAAAATGGGACCATTATTCCAGGCCTCACCTCAGCAGTCACTGACTTCCATGTGTTGTGTTCAGATACAAAGGAGGAGAAGGATGCCGTCAAGACGGAAGAACCAGCGAAGCTGCAGAATGGTGACAGCACAAAGGAAGGCGCCACACCTGGAGCCAGCGAGGAGAAAAAGAAGACGAAGACCCGCTTCATGTTCAACATCGCCGATGGAGGCTTCACAGGTCAGTCAATCCTTTTTGAGTAGCACTGTTTGTGTCCTCTGTACCTGTGTTTGACTTGGGTCCATCAACAGTGTTTGTAGCTTCATTATTTGGTGGCCTATTGGGCTCTCAGTCTCAAACTTTTGTTAGCAAAGATGTTCATATACATTCCGTGTCTCTTCTGCAGAGCTGCACTCCTTGTGGCAGAATGAAGAGCGGGCCGCCACGGTTACAAAGAAGACCAATGAGATCTGGCACCGTCGCCATGACTACTGGCTCCTGGCCGGCATCATTCAGTATCCTTTAAGCTTTGTTGTGTTTGTGTGTGAAGGTCATATACTGCGTGTGTGTGTGTGTGTGTCTGTGTCTGTCTGTCTCACGACCACACAAGAAAGTGTGTGTGTGTGTGTGTGTGATGTCAACTAGAATCTTTTTCAAGATGACCCTTAACCTGAGTGCTCTTCAGACATGGCTATGCTCGCTGGCAGGATATCCAAAATGATGTGAGGTTCGCTATTCTCAATGAGCCTTTCAAGGGGGAGATGAATCGGGGCAACTTCCTGGAGATCAAGAACAAGTTCTTGGCCAGGAGATTTAAGGTATGTTCTTTTGTTTGAAAGGATGTGCTTGCCAACCTTTTGGTTTTGGTACTAGACTCAAATGGACCACAGACCACTTTCTATACTATGAGTGAGTTTCAGTCCAAGGAGGTGTTAAGGGTGGTGTAAATGATACTGTCAAATCTCTCTTACCAGATACTTTCATATCTTATCCAAATGCCATGGTAGGCCGGAAATTCAGCAAGTAACCAAAATCCACCAAAATCCTAATGGTTTTTAGATGTCCATGACTTTGAATAGGAAGAAACCAAGGTCAACAGACCTAAGTCGCGTGCAAACACTGCTGTCACTGAAAAAAGCAAAACGGTTTCCGACCGACCAATAATAAAGGATAGTCAGTAGTCCCGTTGTTTGATGTTGCCAACCTATAGCACTCAGCAGTGTCAAACAACGGGCCTGTTGATTGATTCACATTTTCCTGCATTTCTCCTTTAAGCTTTGTGAACTGAGACCCAAACCACCTAACGCTCCTTCTGTCTTTCTCCTGTGCTGCGCAGCTGCTGGAACAGGCTCTGGTGATTGAAGAGCAGCTGCGTCGGGCGGCCTACCTGAACATGACGGAGGACCCGTCCCACCCCAGCATGGCACTCAACACGCGCTTCAGCGAGGTGGAGTGCCTGGCTGAGTCCCATCAGCACCTCAGCAAAGAGTCCATGTCCGGGAACAAGCCGGCCAACGCCGTCCTGCACAAAGGTGAGACGTCACCTACTTAAAGTCGTCTCTAACGTGACGTTGAGGTGGGTCATGATGTGAAACCTAACTTTATGGTGCTTGGGATGTTTCATTTTGGGGAGACTAACAAAGTACAAAATTTGAAAGTGTATTACATTTTGATTTTCCCTCTGTCTGTAATGGTTTGCTCACTCACCCTCTTCCTTGTGTCTGTGTTAGTGCTGAAACAGTTGGAGGAGCTGCTTAGTGACATGAAGGCGGATGTCACCCGTCTCCCAGCAACCATTGCCCGGATACCTCCTGTTGCCGTGAGGCTGCAGATGTCCGAGAGGAACATTCTCAGCCGTCTGGCGAGCAGGGGCCCAGAGACACAGTCGCAGCAGCAACAGCAGGTGTGTGTGTGTGTGTGTGGTCAATATGATTAGAGCGCACGTGCGCTAATATGCCTCAGTAGGAGGTTATATAGCAGCATGTGCTGACTTGGGACTTAGTCTATTCTATGGTAAGGCTTTAGTGATGGTTAATACCATGAATGTAATTTGTGGTCTGCATTTTCCACAGGTATCACAACAACAGTAGCCGATAAGGCTCGCCCTTGACCTCCCCTGCCACCAAGCACCGCCCACCACCTCAACATTCCTGATTGGCACCTCAGAGGACATCTCGCCTTAGCTTGAAGCCACACCCCTTTACCTATATATGGACATGCAGCGTTTCTATTGGCTTTAAACAGAAGGCTGAGGAAACTAAGCTATTTTATTTTTTTGTTTGTTGTTTTTTTTCTTTTCAATTTTTTTTTCTTTATTAATATTATTGATATAATGTTATTATGGTTTTTTGGGACCTAAAATAAAAATTCAATAAAGTTCTCTGTTCCTTCCTTTTTTACTTTGACTTCAGATTCTTCAGTCCAGTTGCTAGACATTGTGGTGACCCTGGTTTGTGTCACATAATTGATGACCTGTGGTTGATTGGCCATACAATTCTGTCATTGAATTCCTGCAGACAATTATGGCTGTCAACCACTGGTCTAACGACTCCAGTTTTCAATCTTGTACCTGTATGTGTAGATGATACTGTACTACTGGCATTGAGGATCAGCGTTACCTTAAACTTCCAGTAACTCGGGGCAAGAACCTGGGTCTGGGTCCATTTTTCAATAAGTGGACACTGATGCTTTTTGAAAAGTGTTATGGCCCAGCTTGTCTAGCTGACATTAGCCTGGCTAACACCAGTCTAAATCTCAAGTGAGATTTAGTCTGGGGACCACCTATACATTTTCCCGTACGGGATTTCAAGTTTTGTTTGTCCAAAAGTTCACGCATCATCTTGCCATCTCTCCCCATCGTGTGATTGGTTCCCAAATTCATGCGAACATTTCGGCCATGGTCTCCAGGCTGCCTTGCCGTTTGGAACAAGTGTGCAAGGCAGCATGGGTATTCCCAGGCTAAACTGACATGGAAACCAGAATGCTATTAATGTAATGATATTACAGATTAAATGCTACACCCATTTATCTGTATTTATTCTGGAGCAATAATCCAAACAACCTTAACCTATCATCTCTTGCAGATGGATTTCATTTTATTTTTGGCACATGCCTGCTATCAGTAGCCAGAATATAATCTGAAGACCTGCACCCATGAACCACATTGGCAACAATGGCCAACAAGAAAAAGTCTTACATAACAGCTACAGTAACTAGGAATCACTCATCACATTATCCTTTGTACGGTAGTTACCATATTATTTACCTTTCAGACAACCTGATTTACCACAAAATCATGGAGTTTAGAGCCGGTTCCCCAGAAGGACTCTGAAGGTCCTGTTTTAAAGTCCCTATGTGCTCAGTTGAGCTGGTAGACACAGTCAGTGGAGGGGTATTTGGGCAGGTTGAGCTGGTACTTCTGCTCCAGGGAGGGGGGAACAAAGCGTCCCCCTAGGAAGTGATAGCGTCCTCTGAACTGGGTAGCAGCTAGTTTGGGGGCAGTGAGGGATATGAGCATGTCTGGCTGGAGCCCATCTGGGCTGCCCTTCTCCACGTCCCAGCCTTTTTAAACACAGACAGAAAAAACACATACAGGCAAGGTCATTTCTAATCAAGTCCACCACTGGCATTTGATTTCACAATTTTTGAGCATTACACTCAATGTATACAAACCTGCTTTTCTTGATAATGCAATCTGTCTATGTTGGATTTCTCGAATACTGTTCTCACCTGAGGGGATGTCCACACTGGCAATGGGCACAGTGATTTTCTTTAGTGTGGATAAGATGACTCCAAATGGCTCACGCACTGCACCCTGAAAACTGAAGCCAAAGATGGCGTCCACCACCAGGTTGTAAGCCTCATCAATCACTTTAGCCTGGGAAATGGAATGGACATGATTAGCAAGAGCTAGCCACATCACAAGATCATAGATAAAGGTGACCAGATGACCACAATTTTGTCAGCCTGTTCCTGGTGAAATACAGGAAAACCCACTTAAACAACCCAGCTGTAACATCACTTATTTTGATTATACTGACTGTAGAAATAGGAATGTCCCTGGTTACCAAGGAAATTTCTGGGAAATTTGCCCACGTTTCATCTCAGGGTCACCTTATCATAGATCTGTTCAAAGATCAGTTACAAAGCAGTAGCTGATAAACATGGATGACATACACCAACTGAAAATAGATAATATGGAAAAAGGTATGGTAAGTTGCCATTGGCAACCAATTAAAGCATCTTATCAGACAATATCACAGGCACTTTTGAATGTCTTGATATACTGTACTATGGTACCTCAGGCATCTCAGTCAAGAAGGGGATGTCCATCTTCTCGCACTGAGTGGTCAAGTTGTTGAACAGGGGTTTGTTGGGCCTCTTCGGGTAGAGTATAGTAGGTTCATAGCCCTGTAGAATACACATGAATTACACATTTAGTTTCAGCTAATAGTCCCAAATCAGAATGAAAGGCTGGCATCCGCTTGCAACACACACACACACACACTGTCGTGCAACTTAACCAAATGAACAATCACAAATACTTGTAAAATAGCTCACAAATAGTTTGAGATGTCTTGCACAGACGAGGCCATCTCCTCCATTGTTTCCAGGGCCACAGATAATCAGAACAGTGGAACTTGCCTTCACCATAGACTCAGCAGGATAGGCCTGAGGAGGGACAATCAACATCCACCCATTTCATTTGTTCATTTTCTTGTTGAACAGCTATGTGTGTAACCTACCTTCCACTGAAGGGCATAGACATAGTTTGCTTTACCAAAACAAATTTTGGCAGTATTTTCCATAATCATCCTCTCATATTCTCATTTTCTTCTCTATTGCAAGAATTTACGATATTAAATTAAATTGGCATGTTTCCATATCATATCTACCCTGCAGTGCAAATTTCTGTCTGCCTAGCTGACGTGTATATCTCACTTTTGCGACGGCTGTGGCACAGCTGAGTCCGGCCAGCTCCATGAGCTGATCCACACTGAAGCTGTAGTCACTGAAGAGCTCCTCATCGATGGTCTGAGCTTCTTTCTGCCTGTTAAACACAAGGCAGTCTACTGAAGTGCAGCCCTTTGTCCCATGGGTAGTGTGGTTGATTTGGAATTTATTTTGGTAAGATTATAGTGCCATTTGAACATGGAATATGGCACACATAACAACTATGGTCCCACTTATTCTCATGACTTGATACTAAATAAAGTATCTATCTGTCTGTCTGTCTTATCTATTTATCAGATCTATCTATGGCAGTGTCAGATGACTACACAGTACACTGTAAAAAAGGATTTGCAATGCTTACTTGAAAAATGTGTGGAAACTCGTTGCCTCAAACAGGTTAAGTAACCATAACTAGTCTCTTTCAAGTTAAGGTAAAGATATATTGAAAGAGACAAGTAATCTTTTACTTACCTTATTCGAGGCAACAAGTTTCCACACCTTTTTCAAGTAAACATTACAAATAATTTTTTACAGTGTATGAATTGATGAAAATTTTAGAATAACTGCTTCTTAAGACTGGCACCAAGACCAAAATGCCGAAAATACATGACATGGTAAGTAAACTTAATGTAATGCAATAGTCTCGGCTGTGTTTGAAGTGTATAAAGCCAGCCTGCAGGATGTGTCTCCCTACTACAACTGGTCTCTACACCCCTCATAACAAATGACTGGGATTACTGGATGTGTTTCGAATGACTCTCACCCGAGGTACTTCACTGGGTGTGTCATGCTGTGTAGCGCTCTACAGGTCGACTCTGTACGTGTGACACTCTGGGAAAGGGTACATGCCCTCTGAGATAAGACTCTGCCTCCTTGTGATGCCACAAGGAACCCAATTCCCAGTATGGTGCGGAGCCCAAACATCCACTTAGTCTTCACACCTGATAACACATCAGAAGTGATTGAGATGTAAAATCCTTTTCAGTCATTATATCCTCTAATAGACCCTGTAACCTTTTCAATTTACATATAAAACACATTTGATGCATGCTGTTTTATCAGGTTAAAAACTGTACCATCACATGACCAGTGTTAGGGAGCCCCTGTTTAAGAGACAAACATTGTTTAATTTATAAAATAACTGAATGCTTGTGGTTATGTAGAGGGCGGAAGACAGAAACAGAGAAAATGTGTATACTGTACACTGACACAGACTTCACTTATTTTGACATGCATGGTGTATAGCCTACTCTCCTGTCATCTCAAAACAGTCCTATAAGAATGCTATGCCATAAGAATGCAAACTAGCCTAATTTAACCTTCACCAAATTAACGTAACCTATTGAATAACAATTAAGATTGTTGCACTGATTTAAGCCAAGATAAACTGTCAGAGAAAACTAACCTGTGAGATGTACAGTGGACATCAACTCGCCCTCTTATTTCCTTTTGCAAGAACTTCGGATTTACTTCCGGGTCACGAACAAATAAACAAATAAAAGCATTTCTTTAATAAGTGCTGTACGAATAACTTCACTTAGTGATATTTTCAGTTGATATTTAGACACTGGTTTTCATAGTAGCCTATGTCTTAATACTTTATGAAAACGTCTTGGTCACTGATCTTCAGCTACTGGTTCGTTGAGAAGTATGCCAGCGAATATATCACTCCACCCCGCTTGGTGGCGACGTCTTGCAAAGTATTGTACATCCAAGGAAAGACAAAGACGAATTACTTCCGCTGTTAACAAGCCGTCGCAAACATGGCGGCAGGGCCAATTTCGGAACGTAATCAAGGTAATCACGTTTATAACTGTACTTGTTTGGTTCTGTATTGTTCAGTACATCTGCGTGAACCATACTGTAGTATATAACTGAAACGTGACATTTATGAAGCAGTGGTAAGGACAGTTTTCTCTACTCAAGTCGGGAATATCCACCTCATTTTAGCTAGCTTGCTAGGGTGTCACGTTCATTCATTGCACACAATGCAACTTTTGCAGCATTGGCGGCAATTTTAAAGTTTCTTTCTTTTGTCATAACTCGCTCGACTCAGCCACAAGTTTTATTGCATTCCTGAATCTATTTAATTTTTAACGCCTCGAGCTCATGTATGAAAGCACACCCATGTAGGAAATCAACTGAAACCGAAGCTCATCGGTCGTACTACGCATATGGTGTTGTGTTAGTAGTTCACTCCGAAAGTTCATAATGGTTACTGTTGTAAATTATTAGTTAAAAAAAAATGATAATAGGGTTGCAGCAACAGTACATCATGACGTGAATCATTATAGGACGTAATTTTAAGGTGTCATTCACCATAGGCCTATATTTTAACACATCTAAGAACTTACTTTTGTGACAGTGGCAAAGTAACCGTTACATATGTACATACAATTAAACTGTTCTTGTGGCTGTTTCTTCATCATTATTATTTGCTAGATGCCACTGTGTATGTGGGAGGTCTGGACGAGAAGGTGTCAGAGCCTCTCCTGTGGGAGCTTTTTCTACAAGCTGGACCCGTTGTGAACACACACATGCCCAAAGACAGAGTCACAGGACAACACCAAGGTAAATATAACACACATCTGGCATTGAACATTGTTGGACCAGAGATGCTTTCAGAGTAATGTTAACCTCATTTCATTGATGTGTTTTGGACAAGTACTCACTGATGATCATACTAATGTAGCTGTCCATGTTGAATGCCGTCTTTCTTTGCTTGGGATTGTAAACACCGTATGTATGACATTATCAGCTAGATAGTAATAGACTGATGTACTGTCTTGACTTTTTAAAGGCTATGGCTTTGTGGAGTTCCTGAGTGAAGAGGATGCAGACTATGCCATAAAAATCATGAACATGATAAAGCTTTATGGAAAGCCTATACGTGTCAACAAAGCCTCGGCCCACAACAAGAATCTGGATGTGGGCGCCAACATTTTCATCGGTAACTTGGATCCAGAGATCGATGAGAAGCTGTTGTACGATACCTTCAGCGCCTTTGGCGTCATCCTTCAGACACCCAAGATCATGCGTGACCCTGACACGGGCAACTCAAAGGGCTACGCCTTCATCAACTTCGCCAGCTTTGACGCCTCAGACGCGGCCATTGAGGCCATGAACGGCCAGTACCTCTGCAACCGGCCCATCACCGTCTCCTATGCCTTCAAGAAGGACTCCAAGGGCGAGAGGCACGGCTCAGCCGCCGAAAGGCTACTGGCCGCCCAGAACCCACTCTCACAGGCTGACCGGCCCCATCAGCTGTTTGCTGACGCCCCGCCACCACCCACGGTTCCCACACCCGTCATGACCACCCTTGGAACAGGCATGCCAATGCCAGGTGAGTTTTTGTTTGTTGCGTTATCATTCTTCAATTGTCAACAGACTGATTTTTGTTCAGAGAACTGACACTCTGCTTTGGACCCAAATATGAATGATTTAGAGAGCAAAGTACTAAATCAAACTAAAGCTGATTTAGTAATTAAACCAAATCTGTCAAGTAAATTTGTTAACGTAACGCTATGGGATGATCGTAGGTATACACACTGGTGAGTCAGCTCACAAGCTACATACATAAGGAGGTCATAATTTACTCGCAAGAACAACTTTTTGAAAAACTTTGTGCTTTTGCGTGTAAAAACAGGCCTTCAGATTTTGAACTGTTACCATCAGATGAATTTTAAGTAATTGTGTCAAGATTTAATTTCTATCCACCAAGTTTGTATGTTTGACATTTTTTCCTGTCATGTATCAGTGCTGTAGTAATACTGAAGAAAACCTGTGATTTCTTGTGCTTTTGCAGGAATGCCTCCGCCAGGTGCCTTCCCTCCCGTTCCTCCACCTGTCTCCATGCCCCATGGAATGCCACCCGGCATGCCCCATGGGATGCCCCCTGGCCCTGGTGGTGGTGGACAGGGAGGCGGTGGAGGACATCCACCCGGACCCCCACCCTTTCATGGTATGCAGCCGCCAGGTAAGGCATCTGAGTATCGGATGCCAGTTAGCCTAGCTGTAGAGCGAGTAGAACCGAGGTAAACCTCCCTCCCAAAAGCCACCCAGTCGCGCTAGTGTGTGAATCTGGGACCCTAGGGTTTTAGCTCACTTGCTAGCGCGCTGCACTCCCAGTCCATGGTGCTGCTGAGTCGCAGGTTCGAGCCTGGGCATGTGCAGGGCTGGACCATGTAGGACAACGCAGGTTACACGAGTTCAGTTGCTAAGGCTTTAAAATGGATCTTAAGCTATGTGTATTTTTTTTAATGACTAATTTGATTATCTTTTGCTGATTTGATTTGTCAATTTGGTATTGCTAGTATTTGCCCAACCAACAGGCCTAGGGGTTGAAAATGCCATTGATTAATCTCCATTAATTTGTTAGAAGCTTGTATACATTCTTGGGGAAGTTTCATGCAGCTTTAACCAATGCAGTAAGTCACATCTTTCCAGAGAGGCTAACATATTTTTTGGCGCATAACCCTCTGTTCCAGCCATGCCCCAGATGCCCATGCCTCCGCCCGCTCCTCCAGGCATGGTGCCGCCTCCACCTGCTCCTCCAGGCGCCAACCAGCACAGGGCTCCTCCGCCCGGGATGCCCCCTCCACCCATGGGCATGCCGCCCAGAGGGCCATTTGGCCCCCCGATGGGTAAGTGCTGCAGCTAGAAAGGATTTTTATCTCAAGTTCGGCTAACTGCTACATTAATCGTGTTGTACGAACTCAAAGATACAGACTTGTTGTAATGTGCCTCTGAAATAGCCCTAGCCACGCTATACGCCCCAAATGGCAACAAATGTAATTCTCTGGCAGGGATGTCTAGTGACTCTTCATAGCGCTACTCCTACGACTGGCCGACGAATCACTGTGAAGTGCAGAGTCTAATGAATGATTTGATTTGATGACAACCTTTTAGCCCGCCTTCCCTCCCAATGAAGAGTCTCTAGACTCCTACGTCAATTTGATTTGGAGGCTAGCGCGGCTAGGCTACCTATGAAACAGGCAGAGAAACTTTAGCCGCTTTCACACATGAGTTCTAGAACTTACCCGGACATTCTCACCCGGGTATTACACGACACGGACCATTCACA
>JASCQY010000068.1:6095598-6109597 GCA_030264315.1 Sardinella tawilis
TGTGTGTGTGTGTGTGTGTGTGTGTGTGTGTGTGTGTGTGTGTGTGTGTGTGTGTGTGTGTGTGTGTGTGTATGGAATAATGCTTGTATGCTGTGGGAGTACACTAACAAGACATTATTTCTTGGTTGGTGGGGCCAGTGTGTCATGTGCAAAAATGTTTTGTCATGTGGGAGGAAAGTTATGCATCAGAGAGTGGAGAACTGCTATGACCACAAATATGAATCATGTGTCAGTGACAGAAACAGAATATATTCATCGGTTCACTCTTTTATTTTCAAATTTGATAGCCTATGATCCAAATATTCAGCAAAGTTGTCTCAATATAGTAAATATTTCTTATTCACTTACATATATCTCATGAGAGAGAGAGAAAGAGACAGAGAAGTATAGTGTACTTCATTCATGTGACCTAAATCAATGACATCCCAGTTAATGCATCTTTTATGAATTACCAGTATGAGCAATCTTTGATTGAGCCCCTGAAACCCGCTAATGTCGCATATGGGTCAGGGTGTGTCCAAAATATCGCAGCATATACCTTTACTTCCACACAGTCCCATTGTTGTCTAGATTCAAAGGGTTATTTTGGGATGTTAGAATGGCAAACAGAGCTAATGTTGTTAGCGTCACTTGGCCTGTGCTCAAGTTGGAGGTCATATCTGGCATCGCCACTGGCATTGGTGTCCATGAGGAACATAAGACGGGTGTATTGGACATCTGAGGCGTTGGGAGGGTCCCCTCTGGGGTGAGGCATGACAGCATGGGGAGAGCCTCATCCTGCAGGGCTTGGCCACTGCCCAACCTGTTGCCACAGGGCACAGGGGTTTGGGTGAGGACTGGAGAATGACTAATGTAACTGCCCCATAGTCTGTGCACTGGTTCAGTGTGTAGCCAGGGTGCATTTGTGTGCTTGATTCGTGTATTTGTCCCTTTTTAACAAAAGTTATTGTCCACTAAGTGGTGCAATATATAGAATCACTTGGAGTTTGGGTTTGATTCTGTTGAGGGAATTCAGATTTCTGGGTAGAAGAAATGCTCAACCAAGGAGCGAATAAAAACTGTTGCTGTAATAACAGCAAGCTGGTTTTATATTGATGGACAATATGTATGAAATTATGTTAATGCTTTTTCATATATTTTAGTGTACCGTAACATTGAGAGAATGACCATTTCGTCTTTCCATATCAATATACCACCGGTATTTCCGGATCATATTAGCAAGCATAAACATGTCTACCTTAATATATTTGTGATAAATAAAAAATTCTCAGAATGCTTTGCAGAAAGACACCAGAAACAATGCAACAGATGTTGTCATTATCTGCCCTGCATGGTGTGGGTGCTGAGTTTGTCTGCAAAAATGCAAGTGGGAGTTGCAGCTTCCGAATAAGTCTTCTGTCTGCAGAAGAACCCCACCCATGAACCCACAGTGCATCCAGCCTCCCACTCAAAGATCTTGCCCTCCTTACCTCTGGCTCTGTCCGGGACTGTCAATGACATGGGCACCAGGGGGCAGCATCAATGTTAGTGGTCCTTCAGCTAGAATCTGATGCACAAAGACTGACCGTCTTAAATTTCAAACTGTATTCAGAAGGTTTGCTTTAAGGTTTGATTCTTAAAGCATAATGTGTGTTTTAAATTACCTTTAAATATTTTTAGGATGTTTTTTTTTGGAGGGGGTTGGAGCTTTTTACATTAAAATAAGGAGTTAATAGAGGAAAAAGATGTGGACAATGACTGGACGTACAGTGCATAACATTAAAAGTTTCCTAGTGCCCATGACGTGTGTAACTAAGTTACTATGACTTTACATACTGACATGTACTGTATATGTGTTGCAATAACTGTATCTGAGTTTGGCATACTGTATCTTTTAGGTATCTGCACGCTTGACAATCTTCCCTTTGGGGGTTTTAAATGATACTATTTTTCTTTAAGGGGTCCTTCCGTGGTCACCTGTCATCCTCACCCCAGAGGCCTCAACACTCCTCATCTCGTCGCCGTGGAGACGACAACGTGGTGGTCCACTTCTTCAGGAGCTTTGTGAGTGAACTCCTACCATCATGTATTCTGCAAAATAAATGCAACGATTCCTGCTTGCTGAGTAATGTAATAACTCTATCAATTGACTTCAACGAACAAGTCATATTCAGTTCTGAACATGATAAAAATACCTACAAAAATGTCTGTTCTAGCTTTTATATTTTCAGCATGTTCTCTGTTCTCAAGCTCGGATAGTAACCATTTCTGTTCTATAGACAAAATGATTAGTGAGAGGGTGAAGATTATTATGATGCCGACAGATTGGGATTTCATGGACTTTTTCCTCTTCTTGTAGGTGTCCTCATCACCCCGTCCAAGGTCAAGGGTAAGTAGACTAATGTGTCCCCAAAAATGTCTCATAAGCTGAAAAGTACCCAATTTCCAAGCACAGTATGAGAAAAGATAACATCACAGACTTGGCAGGTGTGGTTTGTGTATTTTTAATCAATGGATTCAAAATATAAATGTCATTTCCTCCACACTTTCAACACTAATATCTGAGAGGGCTGGATTGAAATCTCAGGATAGATGTTTTATATTCATCTTGTTGTGCATGTTTTGCAAGATGTAAATTATTGCAAGAAAAATATTAGAACATAAAATGTACAGTAATACTGGATAATGATTCTATTTTTCTTCAGAATACATTCTTAAATGTATCCCCAAACCGCTAAACAACAGCACCTTTTTATTCCTTTAACATGAACACCAATCAAATAGTACTGCATAATAAGCACTTATTTGAGACTCTAGAATGATCAAGCCAGCCTATAAACAGCATCGCTTTTTATCTGATCATTTCTCAAACCTCAATTTGTGGATGAATTTGTTTGATTTTTTTTTGCACCACAGTGATGGTGGTGTGAACAGAATGGCTGCCACTTGCCAGACTTATGGACAGAAGGGAAAAGTTAAAAAATCTCAAATAGATTAGTGTGTCTGGCTAGGAAAAAAAATAGAAAGTCTACTGTCCATGCAGGCTGGCTCTCACATAAAGGAACGGTTCTATTATTGTAGATGTTGAAGTGTCAATTCAGCCAACTTGTCAGCAGACACTTTATAAGTGTACTTGCACATAATCCTTTGAACTTGTTTGTTAAACTTAATGGCCATTTGTGGGTAAATCACCCCCATTGGCCATTAGCAGGACTCAAGAGGCTGAATTGCTCTGGTCTTCACTGCTGAGGGTGACCCACCTAGAAACTCATCACACTTTATCTCTTTTGTCCTCAGTGGAGAGAGCTCCTGGGTTTGGTATGTCAAGTGTGCTACGGACTAAAAAACCTCATTCCATTCACAGCCCTGAGTGTGACAAGTTTCTGACAAGACCCCCCTCAACAACCTCCTATAGTCTTGTCTCTAATGGTGTTGTCTTCTCCTTTAATGACCTGTTTCTTCCCCTCCTCTCTGATTCTGTGCTTGTGTGCCTTCTCCATCTGATCTAGTATTGGGTCTTCTCAACCAAATCAGGGAAACTGTGCCACATTTCCATGCCATGTAGTAGATATTAGGAACCTAAGCAGTACTCTGATAAACTGTTACAGAATATATAGAATATGGCCTACAGAAAACGAGTCTCATGCATTTTCTCAACATGAGACATTTCATGATTAAAACTTGAAATAAAAATTCCTGATTTTTTTTTCAGAGGGCATTTTTCACACATTTCACACATACTGAGACTTTTGGAGAAAAAAAAGTGTATGTCAAAAATCCCAGTCCTTCAAGAATGTCAGAATATTTATGGCAGGATGTAGCCTTTTCACCACCACTCAGTCTTTAACGTTTCCTCCCAAAAGTTGTACTCATTCAAGATATACTGTAGACGCAGCCATCCGCTTTGATCCTCACTGCTTTGTCGTCACAGCTATAGCTAAGACTTTGCCCCCTGGAAATGAAGCCCTGTTTCTATGAAACCAGAACAGTTGTCTGTCTTTTTCTCTGACACGGCGGTCCAGAACGACTGTGTGCTTCTGGATGGGTTTGACACAGCGGGACTTTTTATGCACCGCACCCGGTAAAGCATTTTCTCTCTCAGGGTTCCAGAATCCTCTGTCCCTCCCCAACTCTCTCCCTACACCCTACACCCTAACCCAAGCCTCCTCCTCTACTTGGTCTGTTTGAGACTTCGTTTCAACAGTAAAGACCATACATCCCACTCTGAAAGTGGTCAAGGGTGCTAGTGAGCAGAATAATATACAAACATTAAGACAGGCTGCAAGCTCAACTGAAAGTTTAATATTTCATGCATCATAAATGGGCTGTAGGATCATTTGATGAGATTTCAAACTGGAAACAAGAATAGGCTACATTGATAGATGTGGAAGGCCTATGCTGAAATGAATTGGATGACCAACTGCTGTGATGTGTGAGTACTGTTGAAATGGAGTCCTTAATGGTTTTATGTCTCTTTGTGCTAATCATCCTTTTGTGGCTATAAATAGTTACCCTTAAGCTATACAAACTGTTGGTCAGTTTTACCTGCATGCAATCATGACATCATTGGTGGGCAAGTCTCTCTCCCCATTCCTCTCTACTCCTGCCTTGATTGTGATCTGCCTATGCTGTCATTTTCATATCAATGAGGAATACATGATAATACAATACAAGAAAATACCATTTTTTTATTTCAGTTGCTGATTGAACAGATTATTTATAGCAGTATTGCACTACCTTGTTCATAATAATACACACCTATTGTTGTCTTGTACTTCTTGTTCAATTTACTTGGGTCAAATAGTTGGGTATGTGTGGCATCCACTTATACATGCTATTGCATGTACCGTAATTTCACCACAAACTTCAACCCAAGGTAAAAATCGTCGAGAAGAACTTTATTTTGATTTTCTTTCTCAAAATAGTTCACACAATAGTACACACACACACACACACACACAGCTTGGGTTCTGATGAGGGGACTATTTCTTCAGGGGGACGCTAAGTCCTCGACGTCGCGTGCTGCAGAGAGCCTGCGATCGCCGCGCAGAAGACGCAGAGACCAGACCAACACACTCTCCCGAATCTTCAACCTGGTGAGACTTACAGGCTGTCATGCCATGGGACCCCAAAGCCCTGCCCTTAGTTCACACTGCTGGCCATCTGGTATTCTCTGCTTGTCTATGCCTGTCTTGGCTGTGGTGATAGGCATTGACTTACAGTACATGCGTAATTTCATAAACCATGACACAAGTAACACCACAGAACTGAATTGTTCCACTTTGGAAATGGCATATAAATAATGGTTTACAAAAAGTTTATAAAAGTAAAATGTGAATTAGTATATATACGTATAGTGTATATAACCCAATCTGTCTAATCCCACACCGAATATATCATTGTCACAGACATCTTTATGTTCATTTCATGTTCGTTTTATTACCTATTGGTGAAACTATAGCGTACTGTTATACATTTCTACACCTTTATGGCATTTTATTCTTCACCTAATACCATTATTGAGGTCGCTTTCATTTCCTGTGCTGCTTCAAATCAACAGTGCTTTCTTAACCTATTTCTACATTTACAGGTATTGCAACATTATATGGACACACTCTCACAATTATCTGTTTTCTTCCAAATATATCCCATGGATTGAGTGAACAGTCTCACATAGAAAATATCTCAAAGAATTAGATCTTGAGCAATGGCAATAACTGAAACACTCCTCACAACTGACAACAAGACAATCCTAATAGAGTTAAACTTACAATTTTCCTTTCCCCTTATCTCAGAGGTCGCCTTTATGCTCTCTCTCTTTCTCTCTTTCTCTCTCTCTCTCTCTCTTTCTCTCTCTCTCGCTCTTTATTCTGGACTAAGTGGAAATTCAACCGTGGAATGAATTACATGAGTTACCCCTAAGTGCTTACTTACTTGCCTTAAATGACATGATTGCACTCCCTCACACACCATTTTTTCACCATGAGTGAGACTATGTCATCTCACCTGCAGGGAGAGAGTCGGTCTCGCTCCCCCCCAAAACGCTGGAGCACCATCTTCTGAGCCCCCAGGGAACGACGGGAACACGGACGAACGTGACAGAGAGCGCAGAGGCGGTTACGAGGACGATGATGGAGAGATGGAGAAGGAGGAGGAGAAGAGAGGAGACGGCTGTTTGACTGACTCAAGTTTTGAAGAGATTAACAGACTAACACCTGTCACCATTGCTTCTGTAGAGGGACACAATCTAAGCAGTTAATTCACATGTGTGCATTACTGAGTAAAAAGAAAAACAAATGCAGCTGTTTCTTCATGGAAGAGGTACACTCCTAGTATCTCTTCATTCATTCATTCATTCATTCATTCAGTCATAAGGAGTTACTCTATTTATTTTCACACAAGGCCTCCAAGTGTGCTGTGATACTTTAGTGATGTTTGAGGTGTTGAATTAAAATCAACGGAAAATCTACTGAATACCTTTCAGGTCCATTATCAGCAGTAGGCCTAGTCCATCTTAATTTCCCATCACTAAACTGACAGCTGTGGAAGGCCTTAGAATCACAATGATTCTTCTCCTTATTATATCTGGTGCAGCTTAGTAAAGGCCTCATCTGGAATCTGGTCACCAAGCATATACACAGATGTCATTATCAGTAGCTAATATATACATAGCCTATATATATATATTATTTAAAGTCTTCCCAAACTAAGTATGTGAAGTGATTGTTTAAATGTGTAAATATGCCTCACTCTGCAGAACCTGGTCAATCTGGAGGATCTTGACTTCTTTTGTGGGTGTCTCTGTGTCTTTGTGTGTGTGTGAGTGAATGTGATCTCCAAAAAGTTATTTTTTTGTAAGGGCTTGTGTGGGCTTTTTGAATTTATATGAGAAGATAGCTGCAAGTTTCTTCAAAATATAGAATTAGCCATTCTGCTTTAACTTTTAAATTTAAATGTATCATGTCTAATCAAAATACTCAAATCCCTGTCCATATATAGATGTGTCCAGAATAACTCTGCATGAAATGTGCCCTTACTCTGAATTGCTGATTCAAAAGCCTGCACAGTGCACTAAGTGGTGACTGTACATTTTTAAAATGTACAGGTTATCTGAAGGAATCCAACCAAACCATTCAACCACCATCAGACATGGTCAGATGGTTAAATGTTTCAGCTGAATTCCGTCAATTTTATTCACATAACTACTTCAGACCTTCAGTAGCAATGTGTCACTTCTATATAATGGGACTTGTTGGGAATTGTTCTACATAGTCTAACAGCTGTTTATTACTGTTTCCATTTTGAAGTAAAAATCAGTGAGTTGAATGGTGGCACTCAAAGCAAGAGGAGAGGAAAGTAACAGAAAGTTGTTGAGAGGTTCGTGAGGATGGAAAAAATGGTGTCATTTTGGATAAGAATGACAACATACATCTCTGAAGTTCTATTTACAGTTTTTTTTTTCCAGATGATACATTTATCCCTGCATGTAGTATTATTTTCATTTCGTCCTGTGGTTGTTGTTGTTCAGTTTTTAATTTCCATGTATCTGTGGATGTGGTCCTTTTGAATGAGTCGTTAAAAATCTAAATTGTTATACATGTTAGTGTCAAATCTGTCATAAACATGGTGCTAGCAATGCAGTATACAAAAATGCAAAATTAGATATAGCGGTGTCTGAATTATTCTTGTGTACAGTCCATAGTGTTACACCTTCAACCAATACCTAATGTTCTGCTTAACTGGAAATAAAGATTTGGAACATACCCTCATCACCTGCCTCAGCGTTGAGTCGTAAATCTAATAATACAACAAACAGGGATGTGACAACTCAGTGATGGGCCAAGGATTTGTTTAAAAATGACACCAAGTCCAGATGATGGATAGCCTATCCCCTTTAGAGTACATCGTTAAGGACTTCATTATAAAATGACTTCATTATGACATACAGTGACTGGCATAGTGGCACCCAAATCCATTCAAACAGTGTCTCTCACCAACAGAGGACACCACTGAGTCAAGAGAACATGTTGAGCAAGATTGACAAAGGAGACCAGAAATCATTAAATCTAATCTTGAAATCCTCCAGCAATGTTGTTAGTCACATTGTTTTTGTAACAGATAGTAGTCATTCATTTGCTACAATTCACAACAAATTCTGTATTCTGAATTCTGTAACTCTTTCACTCAATCCGCAGTGAACATAGTCGAACTTGGTGTTATGCCTTTTCCTCATCATAAATACATTTCAGTATAAGGACACTTACATCATTTATGCTAGGCTATAAGCATGCATCTTGTTCAGTTCAAAGACAAAGGATGTTTAATTTTGTCCCAGTAGGGCCTGACATCCAAGTTATCTCAGCAGCAGATGGCACGGACTGATGGAGGACCTTGTAATTGATGAAGTAGTCAATGTTTTTAGCTTGGCTGCTTAGAGTGGTATCTGAGTTGTAAATGTTAGACAGAAGCCTATAGCCTATGTCAACATTTAGATTTTTTTTTTTTAATTAAGGTAATGGAGAGAAAATGTCTAGATTTTTTTTCTGGATGCATCTCTTCTTACTCCACAATACAGTAGGCTATGTAAAGAACAAACATGCCGTGTAAGACAGGCAGCAGACGTCTTGTGTGTCTTGTTTGTTTGTATGTTTTAGTTTGCAAGAGATACACGTCTTACTGCTGGTAATCAATGTAACAAAACAACCACACGTCCATACAAAATCTTTCCTGCTATGAATAGTGCTCTTTGGAATATATTAAAGGCCTGATGTAATTGTGAATGCACATTGCCTGAGAAGGATTGCATAATTTAACCACCTTTTAAATCGTACGCTCTGCACAACTTAAACTGCCAGAGACCTAACCAGTGATGACGACACGTCCAACAACAACACAGGCCAGCTTTTCACCGTCTCCTGACAGTGCAAATCAATTAGGAACCATTTAGACAATGCTGCAAACATGCTTTGCTCCTCTTCTAGAGCCCCTAATGAAGTTTGCATCCTGTCCTAGTGCTAATTACAGGCCCTGAAAAGGCTGTGAGATAAAAGCAAGGGTCTGATTTGATGGATGATATGCCGCTGGGGAAATATGATTTCTGCACTTAATTGACAATGAAGGGCTGAGTTCAGCATGTGTGCACTTTGTGATCATCATCACAAGAAAATGTCAAACAGGATCAGCTTGCAAAGGAAGCATTTAGAAGATTCACACTACCACCTCCTTTTGATTTAAAATTTTAGATACATTTGCATGTTGTGTTTACTTAAACTTTGTTATTTCAAGTGAAATGCTGGTATAGTAAACATTCTGTGGAACATAGTCCTTTTTGTTGGCATCTTAGTTACACTATAGGGCTATTTTAGCCAGTGTTTACTCAGGATTATGTATAAGAGCTGAAAGGTGCCATGGGCTTATTTAAGTTTATGTAAATAACATGGCCTGGGCTTCCTCAGTCACTGCTGTTCTGTTTTAACTATAGAATTAGTCTAGTATTAGTCTAACAATTAAGTTTATGGTATCAAAGAAGTGTCATGAGAAGTCTACAACTTAACATTATTAGCCTACACATATTGAAATGCCATGCTATTAACATGATAGCCTACCATCCAAACAGCCAAAACACGAATAAACAATGAAATAATAGATGCCTGCTATAAGGCTGCATAAATCATCAAACAATAACAATCTTTGTTTGGTTATCTAAAGCAGTCTTCTTACTAGCAGCTTAGTCTAAAAATAGAACTCTCTTCACGTCCAGAGGGAGCGAAGGGGAGAGACAGGGGAGAATGGAGACAGCAACAGGCTGCTTTTAAAAATTGCGAATTCAAGCAGACCTAATTTGGCTGACCTGCCCTGTCCTTTCGCCAAATATTAGCCATTTGTGAGTAATCTAGAGTTCAGACTTGTCTACTGTGTGGAATTCTTTGGGCAACCTCATAGAAATATCTCACATACAAGGAAGGGAAAGATAGCATCAATTGTTACTCGGCAACGAGAGTGATTAAAATGGACTGAGGCTAAAAGACGTTTTTGGTAAGCGAGTGGCACCGACAGCTCACTGACTGCAAACGGCTGCTGCTGGCCAGTAAGTTGGTTCAATATGTCACACTGGGTTATCATTACAGGCAATTAAATGTGTTTATTTTGGGATTTGAAACAGTCGTTTTACTTGAATATTAGGCTACCTTAATAGTTCCTTATTAGGCTTATAAGGAGGCGGGTGAACTTGCGCTCTGACGAAAGTTGTAGGCTATCAAAGGAAGTTAAAATATTATGGTGATTCTTTTTCATTATTACGCTAACCACTTTTGATTAAACGATGATGTGGTAGATAGGCTTAGCATCTGGGAGAAGGTTGCATTGAATGAATTTTTACTTTATCCGGGGGTCTGTTTAGAAACAGACTGGAAGAATCAGCTAGTTGTACAGCATCGTACTGCATTGTTTGATAAGGCGCGTCATAGCGCGCTCCATCCTACCTTTTATTTTTCTTTTTACAGAGTAGTCTAACTAATTGCTACAAGTAACATACTGCCTTCATCCAAAGGTAGAGACAATTGCACATCCCTTAATATGGTGCGACAGAAAAGTCCCTCTGGAGTGTGCAACGTCGCATCAAAGGTTATCCCTCTTTTTTTGCTTCTGTTCACAAGTGCCTTTACTTACTGACTTGGCATTTGAGTTGTGTTTCTGTGGCAAACCCCAGATGACAAGGTAAACACATTCAAAGGGTTAGACTCTGACTCTGGCAGCGAGTTAAGCCATTGGAGCCTACGTGGTCGACCAACTACAGGCTGTTATATAATAATGAGGGGTTGATAGGTCAGTAACGTTATAGTCCTAGGCAACATTTTATGAAGCCGAAATGTGTTAGTTGGTTAGTTGGATCATTTTTAAGCACATGTCATGTGAGTCTGTCTCACTGCTGGTTATTCGGGACAAATCGTCCAGATCCATTTTAATCGATCATTTGTATAAGGTTGATGTCTCACTGGGGCATTGTGATCTATTCTTGTCTCAGGGCGGGGCTTGATCCATACTTTTTCTGTTTTGCTAAGTTTCCCTCTCTTGTGCTCCCCTGCTTGTCAGATCGCATTTGCTGATATCAAGGCAGCCTGTGTCCTGTTGGAGAGGGTCCAAACGAGATCGAGTAGACAGCGTTCTTGCTGGCTGGAACTAGCCTGTAACGGTTCAATCCAATAGGACCCAAAAACCTCCGCCACACAGGGATAAAGAAGCAAACACGTCAGTAAATTGCGCGACGAGGAACGAAACAAGCGGAGATTTGAAGATTGTGAGACAGAGGGTGATTGCATTGCAGCTGTAAGACAAAAACGAAGACCCTATTTTTCTCTCGGATACTTTACGGACCATGACGGTAAGGCACTTCATAGTTGTTGCGCGAGCTCAGATTAAGCTTCATAGCCTACGTGATAGATTTAGCTTTAGAAGTGCCAACCTGTGAAGTGGTGCTTCTAATAATATTTATGCCTCCGTGCATCTTCTCATGACATTGTTCGCATGCCGCGTTTTTGTCCAGGTATTCCACGGACCATAGTAAGGAGTGCATAATTATACCGAAATCTCCAGACATTCTTATTGAAGCACACAGAACGCAACATCAATTTGATAGCTATTTTTTTGTTTATTTATGAAAGTGTCAATCAATGAGTTTCTGAAAACAATGACCCATTATTTGTTATTCTCTAAGTGTGAATGATAAGGATTTTAATTGGTAGGTCTCAGAAAGCTATTTAAAATGTCCAATTATTTTTAGAGAGCGTCATTAAAAGTAGCCTAGGCACATAGCCTATGTGCCTCTCCATAATGTCCTAGGATGTATTTTGCTGCTGTTGCTGACAACATCCTTTGTGAAACTCCATGAATGTGACTGCTTTGACACTGGGTAATCTCTTTAGGAAGCCATGGTGAAATAAAATACTTATCTTCAGATATGGTAATGGACACTTTTAGCATGGGAGCCTATCCTTGGCATGTTGCCCATTAAGGCAGGAGGAGCTATCACTTGGTGAATATGCCTGGTTGTTTGTATAAAGCTTTCTCAGTTAAAATGCACTTCCGTCCCCATCAAGTAAGTGTATGTGAGCACTCTGCTGTGTGTGCCTTTACAAAGCCTTGGTAGCATACATTTAGATAATCTGACTGGGTCCAGGATAGCAAAACCTAAATTGGGTTTAACCCGAGGAGAAAAGTGAAAACTAGTAAATCCTGAGTGAAATGTTATCTTAACACGGCTCCTTAGACAAAGCAAGGCCAGTTGGGGTCTAATGAGAGAGGTAACAGGTAACTTCTCAAAACAAATGTGCTCACTGTTGAAGACAGTAGTTGTAGGCAGTGCAAGCAACAGCTGATAGTCTTTCAACAGGCATTCTGGCTTTTTGCCTAAGCAGTTTGCCACTGGGTTTGTCACAGATTCACCACCCTAACAACTTTTTCATCTGCTCGAGTATGGAACCATGCATGGTTTGGTTTATCATTTGGAGTCAAAATGAAACATTTTAACTAAATCGCTCTTTCCCCATCTTCCTATCTGTGAGCACTCATAGAGTTGCTCTGCTGATTAGCCTCCAACAATGGCTACAAGGGTGCCATTGTAAGGGATCAACAGCAGATTACTGGAATTCCTTTTTTTGTTGCCACCGGCTAAATGGGCTTTCAGTCCCTTCCATCTGGACCAACAAAAATCTTACATCTGCAAGTTTAATATTTTAATATCTTTGTTGTCCTCAAGCAATTGGGTCTACTTCTAGTTTCTCGAAGACTTAAGTTCCCGATCATGGGTTAAACAGAATATATTTCAGTGTAAATTAGAAGAGTGTTCAGTATATGTTGGCTTATATGTAAATCACCAGTAGCAGTCTTAAGTAGTTGTTAATTTATTAATTAGTTTAGGTTTGAGTAGATTGGACTTTGGACTAAGAAAGTCATAGTTTACCAATTTGCTACCAGTCTCAGAGGGAGGCCACCTACTGTTGCTGTTGTAGAAAAGACCTTTTTTTTGTAACATTTTGATTGGGGTCAAACACAGAGGCATCAGGATATCCAGTTTTGCCAAATGTGAAACAACCAAAACCTCTTGTCTTTTTGATATTTTTGCAATAGTATTTGTTATTTATTGTGTTTGTGTATATATGCTGTTATATATTGAACATCTGTGTTTGTCACGTGGTGAAAGCCATTTCTAGTCTTTTATGATTTATGACCAATACTGCACTACATTTTGTGTATGTGCATTTCTAAATATTTAATTGTTAAGTAAAACCAAAGTTTAGCATATCCTTTCGGGGCTTCTGCTAATGATTTTAATTGCAATGTCTTCTTTTTGTCTTTAGATGTTTTGCTCAGTAATTTAATTTAATTGCATTGGTTTTGCAACCAAACCTAGAGAATGGTGTGATTGTGATTGATATTGAAATTCTCTATAGACTTTCATTATCCAGTTATACTACCTGTATAACTCTATAAGCTACTTGTGCTCAAGCTTGTGGAGTGGTCAACTCCAGTTCAACTGCAATAGTGGCAACTGATGTGGTCAATGCCTTCACCTGTGTCCTGGATGCAGGTCAACTTTGCTTCAACCCACTGAGATCCCTCCCAGTGACTTAGTGTAAGTTCTCAGTGGTCCCTTAAAGCAGCTTTTAGCTGTATCCCTACTCAGAGCTAACACGTCCATTATAGAGTGCCTAAGTAATGTTTAGTCACTGAAGAGTATCATAAACCTGGAGGTGGTGTATTGAGTTGTGTTCTCTGAAGAACCAGTCTCTTCCCCTAAAGGTTTAAGCAGTGTTTATTTTATTGATTTTAGCCAATTAAGATGGACTTATCTTGAGTGGCAGCGTTCCCTCTCGAGCACAGACGCCACGCATGCCTAGAACAATATGTCCTTGTTCTTCACCATTTCTGCCCCTCTTATGTGTCTGACACAGACCCTTGGCTGTGTTACTGTGGGCTTTTTTTTTGTGGGTGGGGGGGGAGTAATTTGGTGGGGGCAACAATC
>JASCQY010000068.1:6122306-6134344 GCA_030264315.1 Sardinella tawilis
TGTGTGTGTGTGTGTGTGTGTGTGTGTGTGTGTGTGTGTGTGTGTGTGTGTGTGTGTGTGTGTGTGTGTGCATCAGTCTGTCTGTCTGAGACAGCCCCAACAATAAGGGAAAGTGGGACAAATAAGTTGCTGTATGTCTTCAGTTTTACTAAGTGCCATTACAGCACACTTCTCTACTTTGAGTCCCCAATTATCTGAGTTTAATGAAATGAAACACGCTCTCCAAAACTCACTTACATTCAAATTCCACTTGCCTGCCTGTTTGTTTGCTCAAAACAACAACAACAACAACAACAACAACAACAACAGCAACAGCAACCATGAAGTTAGAGTAAAATATTCAGCAATATACTTTTTCACCAGCTTTGTGCATTTTTTTTTCCGGTTTCTTCTTTTAGGATCACGTCAAATCAATGATTACCTCTCCTAGCCACCCCCCTCCTCTCTTTGTGAACAGCTTGTCCTACATAAGCCGCCCTGTATTCTCTGTTAGGGGAGACGAGCCGTGCCGTTGTCCAGCCCAGCTCTCTCTCTCTCTCTCTCTCTCTGTCTCTCTCTCTCTCTCTCTGGCTGTCTCCCTGTGAAGGTTGTGGGAGCGGGAGTTGTTGAGGTCCTCTCTGTGCATATCTCATGAAATGTTGGAGGCTCATAATGGAATATTGATTGCTGTGATAGGACTCAGCCCCAAGGCCCATTGCTCTCTCTGTCTCTCTCTCCCTGTGTCTCCCCCTCTTTCTCTCTCTCTCTCTCCCTCTCTCCCTCTCTCTCTCTCTCTCTCTTTCCACTCTAGCACTGAATGCATCCATTCTTCATGCCTCACCACACACACTCAATTTAGGCTGTGGAGCAGACGGCCATCGCTCACTCTCTACGAGGGATTGGAGTCGGCCTGAGCCTGGCACCACTGTCCTTAAGACAGATAAACATACAGGCACACGCACGCACACACACACACACACAAACACACACACACACACACACACGCATACACAGAAAGTGCACATGTACAGCGATGTATGCATATACAGTAAACACACACACACACACACACACCGCTCATGCAAGCAGGACATTTGCCACAGTAATTATGCAAAAAAAAAAAAAAAAACTCCAGTACACACCTACCATAATGACTGTACCCAAAATATACAGACGTACTGTCCATAAATGAACACACACACAGACACACACACACACACACACACACACACAACCACAACCACACTCCCAATCACACTTGAACAAATACATACAAACAAGTGCGTTATGGATATAATATTCCATTAAATATGATGATAACAACCTAAAAATTCGCCCAGGTTTGGAATGTGTTGAACTGATGGAAAGCAAGACAAAATTGCAGGATATCCTGATTCCAGGGGTGTGTGCTCTCTATTTTAGAACAGGACTCAGTGTGATACCACTCTGAAGATATGCTGAGCTGTGTGCCTACAGTATGCCTGTGTGCTGTGTAGCTCACTTGGAATTTGTTTGTCTCACGGTTGTTTATTGAATTATGACAATTTGAATGTATTGATAGGCTACATTTTGTCATTGGGGTTGGGGGGGGGGTATCAGTTATCTGATCCAGTATACAGTATGTTTATGTTGATCCTAAAAACCTACATGACATAAAGCTCATGTTATGCTGACTATTTTGAGTAGATATCAAAAGCTTCCCCTCTTTACTGTAGATGGATTCTAAGTGCAGGGATCATAATGTGACAGTAAAATCTGAATGAAATGTAGGAGCACAGAGCTTGTCTCTTGTTGAGAAAGAAAGACTAGGGGGCACCTGCAACTTGAAGGGCAGTGCCTTATATAAATGAACATTGCGGAAGCAGTTTCATAAGCCAGAGAGTGGGTACAGGCTGAAATCCTGCCTCAGTCTGAGTGCCACTGTAGACAACACACACACACACACACACACACATACACACACAGTAGTGCAATAGTGAATCACACACAGAGAGGAGAAAATTCAAGGATCTGAGTGTGTGTGGACAGCGTGTGAAACACTGTATGTAGCACTTTTTTAAAATGTACATAAGACTGGTAAAATGTGAGTGAGTTCATTGGCTACAGATGTTGAGTTTGCTGCATTCTGGCTTCTTAAATAGTATTCTTTTTTTTGTGTATCGTTCAGCTAATGGGTAATGTCTGTGATAATTGTCTGCTGCTCAGTCATGCAATGTAGTTTCAACCGATGCCAGTAGTTGCACTTACTGTACTAACTCATATACTATAAATGTATAGATTTTTTTTCTGCTACTCATTTTAATTGCTTTTAATAAAAGTGTGTTAAATGAATGAAAGAAAACACCACCTTCTGCTATGTATCAGTTGCCTAGCTTTCGCAACAAAATCTCATATGATATATGAAAACTTCGTAAGCCCGTCTCCTTCACCCTGGTGCCTGAAATTCTGGGACAGGAAATGCAGTAAATAGGCTGCCTGGCCATACTGACTTGATCACGAAATTTTGTGCGGTACCACAGGTAGTATGGGCGAGCCCAGGCTAACATGAAGCCAATGAATCACTGATCACTGATCACAGTTCTTATCTGATGTTTTCTGTTTCCTTCAGGTAACAGAATGAAGCAGACGCCATAGTGATATGACTCTCAGGAAGTGCCCTTTACACTGCACAGCAGAGGAAGCAACACCCCAAAGCAGACCTCCCCGCAAGAACCAGCCAGAACTTCACAAGAACCTCCCAAGAACCAGCAGCCAGCCATGACGTCCTCCCATACCGACAGAACCTCACACAGATCCGTATGACAGAGGTGTGTGACAGGGACACACATCCACTGCCGCGCGCAACAGGTAGCAAAAAGACTGTATTGGAACATCAGTGGGGGACGGACATGGAGGTGGAAGGACACCTGACGACCACTGTGCTGAACGAAGGCCAGGCGAAGCCGTCGCCGCACGCCTGCGACCTCTGTGGCCGAACCTTCCCTTTCCTCAGCGCCCTCACCAAGCACATGCTGAAGCACGCCAAGGAGAAGCCCGCCAAAGCCCCCGCGGATGAGGTCAAGCTCGAGAGCAACTTGGGCCAGACCTCCACCGAGATCCAGGAGGAGCAAGAGGAGGAGGAAGGGCAGCGGAGGGAGGAGGAGGTGAAGAAGAAGAAGGAGGAGGAGAAGGAAGGAAAGGAAGGAGGAGTGCCGGAGGAGCAGGAAGGCTGCTCCAGCCCCACGGAAAGCACCTCGGCATGCAACCGGGTGGTCAACGGTGGAGGAGGTGGAGGAGGAGGAGGAGGAGGAGGAGGAGGAGGAGGTGCAGAGGAGAAAGATGCAGTGAAGACGCAGCGGAAGGGAGCAGGGAGGAAGGAAAGGAGCACGGGGAGTCCATGTCCTTTGCGACAGAGGAAGCTCCGCAGCCAGACCGAGCAGGAGCGGAGTTCGGCGGGGACCCCCGAGGAGGAGGAGACGTTCGCTTGCCAGCTGTGTGGCTTTGAGGCCTCCAGCAAGGAGCAGCTGCAGAACCACGAGGAGAAGGTGCATCTCCCCTCGGATGCCCTTGCCAGTGGGGAGGCTTCCCCAGATGAGGGAGCCCCCGGGGAAGGGGACCTCGCCCAAGCTGGGGAGTTCCCTTGCGGGCAGTGCGACCAGGTCTTCACCCAGGCCTGGTTCCTCAAGTCCCACATGAAGAAGCACCAAGGTCCCTTGGATCACGGCTGCCGGATCTGCGGCCGGCGCTTCCGTGAGCCCTGGTTCCTTCGCAGCCACATGAAGACGCACGTCATCAGGGCCAAGCCCAAGGCGGGGGACTCTGAGACACCGGCGACCATCAACGGGGTGGCGCAGGACGAGGCGACGCTGGTGAACGACGTGTGTCTATACGAACTGTGCGCCAAGTGCGGCAACTTCTTTCAGGATCGCCAGAGCTTGTGGCTGCACGAGCAGGTCCACGAGCGCGTCATCGGTGGCAGAGGCTGTGACGCCGAAAAAGAAAACGAGCCGTTGCCCAACAACGCTAACAACTCCAAGACCCCTGTCTCGAAGAAAGCTTTCCTGGAGTGCCTGAACCTCAGACCGGTGGGCTCCGCGGAGAAGACTCCGGAGGAGTCCTCCTCGGTGAACCGAATCCCCGAGCTGGACCCAATTAGTAGCTACCAAACCTGGCATCTGGCCACCCGAGGCAGGGTGGTGGAGGCCACCGAGCACGGCCTGGGCTGGGAGGAGAGGCTGGCGGACGCAGACGTGGCCTACGACCGGGAGAAGGGCGAATACGTCCTCCTGAAGCAGGAGAAGAAGAAAAAGCAGCAGCTTGTTGCCCCTCCGGCGAACGCTCCGAGTGCCGCCAAGAAGAAGAAGACGTCAAACAACGGCGCCGGGGAGAAAAACGGACACGGCTCCTCGGGAGACGTGAGCCCGGAGAGCCACTCGGACTCGGAATACCGCCCGACCACCTCGAACAGTCGCCGGGCTTCCCAGAGCAAGACTTCGGAGTGCCTGGAGTGCGGCAAGGGCTTCCGCTCGCAGCAGCAGATGGTCATCCACATGCTGATACGGCACGGCGGGGGCAGCGGTTTTGGGGCCGGCCTGGAGTCCTCTGCCCCGATATTCGGGGATGCAGCGCTCTCCTTCCTAACAAACGCAGCGTTTAGGGATCCCAAGCTGGCTGGACAAACCAAAGACACAGGTAGGTTGTTTTGTTTTGTGTCGGAAAATGGATAATAAGTTATTACTGTATTATTTTTTTTTTTTGATCCTTTATGTGCATCGCCAGTCGTGTAATTGTTACTTTGATGAATGGCTATTGCTATTGATCGCTAGACAGGGTTAGGGATAGGATTAGTGTGTTGGCTATTACATATGCACACAGAGTCTGTTCGTACCACTGAGTTGACAGAGACAGATTTGTCATGATTATTCATTTCATTTGGGTGTCCCTACAATGGGGGGATACTCTCTAGTCTACACATTGAAGGTTAATATTAAATATACACTGTATTTACTGAAGAACTAGACTTTTGTCATTATGCTTGTTAGATGTTAGATGTTAGACCCACTGGCATTTGAATATTATCAGCTTTATTATTTTGGGATGCTTACTGCTAGTTAATTGCCATGCACTACCTCAGACATATCCACAGATGTCTTCATTATACCAAAATGGAAGGGTCCATTTTCTGACAGACACAGATACCAGCATAATGAAGGGAGCTGATTGTGTGGACTAAATGCTGTGTTTGCCTGATTTGGCTTTATAGAGACGATGGTGGCCAATCAGATTTGGCGGTTTTCAGGTCAGTGGGTTTGAGGTGGTGGATTATTGTGGAGAAAAGACACTTCGGTTCAGGATTAGTTATGGATAATAGATCATGTTTTATCTGTTGTGTTAAGCCTAGATATTGTTGCAAATGAAGCATTGAATTACATATTTTATTAAAGCCTATTCAGTAAATATTTACATATAGTACGAGGGACACTTGGCATCTGTTTTTGGCTAAGCAGTGTATGGGCTGCTTTTGTAAATCCTTATGTGGGATTCTGGCTAGGGTTCTTTGACTGGAGTTAAGTTTATTGTCCTCTCTTCATTAAAGTTAGCAGATGAACGGGAGGCTACAGACATTAGTGTTTGTCAAGTGTAGTAAGCCCTACAGTACCTCTCATAAGACATTATAGCCTACTGCTGGGAATGCTAGTTTGGAGCTCAGCCAAGCCAACCAACCATACACCACCAACAACTGTGTTTACTGGTATTAATGAAGGGCACACTGATTTCTTCAATATCATTTTAATTTACCTAAATGATCTTGAATTTAAACTTTAACCTGCACCTGAAACAGTGCGGTGCAAGTATAGTAACTGATCAGCATTGTTTGAAATGCATTTTGAAGCCGCCCATGCTGTATGCTGTGGGCTACTTAAAGCA
The DNA here is from genome assembly GCA_030264315.1 of Sardinella tawilis. Lineage (NCBI taxonomy): Eukaryota > Metazoa > Chordata > Actinopteri > Clupeiformes > Clupeidae > Sardinella > Sardinella tawilis. The sequence goes on from JASCQY010000068.1 coordinate 6,128,193, forward strand.
TATTGACTTATCTTGCCCTCCAAAAATGGGGACTTAACGTTGCATTTCGGTTGAAATCATGGTTGAGGGAGACATCTTGTGGAGATCGATATACATTATGCTACAACACTACTGTATCATTCCATGCCAGTGAATTGGTGCTCTTTTGCCATTGGCTTATTGGTGCTACTTCTGCCATTATTCTTAAATAATGTGTGTGGATTTATATACTGATTGATACTGAAAACATATTATTCGGTGACTGTCACCTCCATCTCGGTGGCCCTCCATGTGTCTTGTCGTCTTCCAAAGTAGTTCAAACTGCAGATGTCCATTGTGATCTCTTGAGCTGTGTCCAAATGTTCCTAATGTGAGTGCCGCTTTGCTCCGCTTTGCTCTGCTCCCCCACTCCTCCCCCACTACTTCCCCACTGGCCTAACCAAATCTGCCCTAATTAGCTGGGTCTCGCTAGGTACGTCTGTCTGCTTCTGGGAAACAAATGGGTGGTAGTGGAGCACGGTGCACTGGTGGTAACCCTCTTTGTTTTGAAATCATCAGTTTATGTTTTTTTTTGTAGTTGAAGTCACTGGTTGGCAGTAGTGTGTGGTCTGCTTATCTCATTTGGAGCAGGACGGCTCCGAGAGATCAGAGAATGAGTCTAAAGCTAAGCTTAATTTACAGCATTTGCCCAGAGAGATACTTTTTAGCCTTCTAGTCTTCATATTTTCATCTCTCATGTCTACAACTCCATATCACCTCCCGTTCTAAGCTATAGGCTATAAGATCTCTCTACTACTGCCTGAAGCCACAACTGTCAGTTTTAAATTTCTCCACCGGTCATGTTTGCCTTGCTATCCCATTCCGTCCCATTCCATCCCTTGTCATCCCGGCCATCCCAATCGTTTTCCACTCCCCCACCCCCTCAAATGGTTTCCTCCCGTAGGTTCCTCTGGATTCACGGCCCTTTGTTCACCACGGACGCCCCCATCCCCCAAGCCCCTCTCGCCATTCTCTTCTGGTTTCTCTCAAATTCCTTTGCCCCCCATGACAAAACCCACCCCACCAGGCATCGTTTCTCATCCTCCCACCACTCACATGTTGCTCTTCCAGGGGTTGCTGAACTCCTTGGCAGTTAAAAGCAAAGATTCTAGAGCCTTCCGCTCTAAAATCTTTGGTTAAAAGAAAACACCTCTCGTCTTGGACACAGCGCTGTTTACTGTTGTGATCATGTGATTCCAAATGACTCGAGCATGGTATATGGTCAAATCAGAAAACCCAGAAACTTAACAACATTGTCTTCTTTGTTCTGTTCTATTTTCTGTTTTAATCTACCTTTTCTTGATGGAAAAGATATGAAAAATCACAAACAAAACTTTGTTTTGAGCCGACACTTGTTGACATGGCATCAATTGCCTACCACACATGGCAAGATTATGCTCATATGATTTTTTTTTGAAAGGGAAAACAATACGGTGGTGGCATATTATTGTGCCAAGTATAGAATAAGAATTACATTACATCGGCCTACACGTGTCCCATTATCCTCAGATCATGATAGATTTGGTGCTCCTTCCGTCTTTAACTCTCATGTCTGCTAAAGGCAAGGCTGAGCAGTGCATGCAGATAGCTGACTGAAGAAATGGACGTTTCTGTCACACCACAGGCTGGCTGTAAGCTATTTTGTCCCTGTGACTGGATGTGAGTGTGGATATGCTGAGACCCAGACGTAAAACAGCTAGATAACTAGAACGAGGCCCAAAATGTGTCTGCTGCGAACTGTGAGGCTTAGCATATGTAGGTGTCCTGAGATGGATTTCTCTCACCACAGGGTGGCCATAAGCCTTTGTCATTGCATATATTTAGTGCTAGTCGAGGTGTCACAGCTGACTGGCACTGACAGAGCTAAAACCAGCCTGGTGAATGGAGTCTCTTACAGTAATGCCAGTGAAGAGAGAGAAACATGGGCAAAGCACACCATGTACACTGTGTGTGTTATCTGATTCATCTGATACTGACTGACATGACAGAACAACAAACCAGGGGGGAGGGAAATTGAGCACAACTCAATGAATAATCAACCCTTGTGCCATCTGTTTGTTGCTGATGGAGTTTAATTAGTGATAGTGTATAACTCAGCTCTATAGTAGGCTGTTTAGTTGGAGTCTTTTTGGCTGTGTACATTGTTTTGATTGTTACAGTAAGAGGGCGTAGAAGTAAATTCACAGGTGTTTAGGAAGCTCTTGAAAAATGTTACATAGCTGCCATCTAGTGAGCAAAGGATGTAGTCGCTGCTATCTGCAGTCATGCTGTACTGTAACAGTCCATGTATATATTTGAAAAAAAGTTCAGTGTGTAATAAACCTTAAAATATGTAGAGTATCTTAATAAAATTGGTAGTGTGAGTTAATTGGATTTATCTTTGAATTCCAGAATAATGGATATAAGTAACCTTTGATTCTTCTGATTCAATGTGATTCTGAAATACACACATTAGGAAGAACAGAAACAAAAAAATGGATAAACATGAGACATACATATAATATAATTAGGAAGATTAAACTCTAACAACAGCATGCTTGTTTTTCTCGTTTGACAGACAAAAAGCCATCGAGTGATCGGCACTCTGCCTTCAAGCACAACACAGGCTCTTCCTCTTCCCACCAGCAGGGGTCAGTGCCACACAGCAACAGCAGCGAGCCGAGTGCCACCAGGCTCGGCCTGGCTGGGGAGTGTACCGAGGGCTCCTCGGCCCTGGAGCCCGACAGGCAGCCTGACGGCCTCCTCCGGCACCGGTGCCCGCTCTGCACCCACAGCACCCTCTACCCGGAGGTGCTGTGGATCCACCAGCGGGTGGCGCACAAGGTGAACAGCAGCAGCACTCTGGCGCCCAAGTGGGCGCTGCGCAACGGTTTTAAGGGCCCGCGCTCGAGCCTGGAGTTTCGCCGGCGCACCGGACCGCCGCCCTTCCTGGAGGGTAAGGACTGCCCGGCTTTGACCGAGAGCCGCAAGCCACGCACACAGCCTCCCACGCAGGTCCCGAGCTCAGAGGGTCATAGTGGGTTAAAATCGGACAGCACTGGCACTAGTGAACCCAGCCCCTCCAGGACCAAGGGGCACCTCCACAAACCTTCATCCTCCACCTCCTCCTCCTCCTCTTCAGCATCCAATTCTTCCTCCAAACCCAAAACAAACAGCAGCAGCAGCAGCAGCGTGAGCGGCGGTAGCCGAAAGCGAGCTGCGGACTCCTTGCCAGCCTCCAACCCCTCAGGGACCCCCAAGAAACCCACGACCCACGCGCCCAGCCCAAAGACAGGCAGCAGGGCGGCAGCCAGCAGCCTCCTGCCCCAGGAGGGTCTCCACTTTGTCCTGGCCAGCCAGCACGGACATGACGAGCAGGGCAAGGGGGCAGCGGCAGCGGCTACGGCCCCTTCTTCGCAGCGCCGGGAGGGCTCTCCAGCCCCGACGCCAAACTCGACGGCGGACTCGACCCTCGCCCAGAACGCATCCAGAAGGGCGGCAGACATCTTGGGAGCTTATCCGGCCGACGCCTCGCAGCTGGACGTCCTGAGCTTCTTGAAGAACTGCAGCCCGACGGAGCTGGCTGCCCTTTACCACCACTGGGGCCTTGGCACCGCTGCCATGATGGATCAGGCAGGTGAGTGAGGACAGATCGAATCTGGTGCCTTGCCTTGTGACTCGCACTTATCCAGCATTAGATGGTGCCATTTGGTGGTTCACTTCTCATGGATCTCCATCTTGGTGGAAAATCTCTATGCGTCTCTCCTCAGTGTAAGAGGCAACTTAGGCTAATGCTGGTCCTTTATGTTAACTGGTCTTTGTAAATATCTGTATGCAATTATATTAAGCATTCATAATAAGACAGTGAAAAATTACTGTAGCTGAGCAGAATGAAGTGCAGGTAAGTGTACATATGGCCTTTTTTAGTCAGAAACGCAAACCCATTCTCTCTCCCCCTCTCTCTCTCTCTCTCTCTCTCTCTGTCCTTCAGTCTCTCCCAAGACAGGGTAAAAGGGGTCACACTCAAGGGCAGCTATAGGCATGGGAGGGATGGAGGAAAGGTTCCTTTTTTTATTTTGAAAAAAAAAAAGTGTGGATTTTTTTTCTCTCTTTGAAAGAAAGCGGCATTATCTTTCCCTCCTGTCTCTCCTGTCTGGCCGGGGTCTCGCCACATTACGAGACCTGACTCGTGCTCTGGTCCGCACTGTCATTCCCCTGAAGCGTCACGCTCGGCTGTGAGTCCCTTTGAGTCACATGCAATCAAGTGACCTTTTTCCTGTGCCGCCGCCCGTTAGCCTGTTATTTTTTCGGTGCCATCTGCCGTTTCCGTGCTAGCATATGCGGCACATAGTCGGCGCATGCCAATGAAGAAGGGGAGGGGGGGTGGCGTGTTTACCAAGGCGGGCCAGTAGGGGTCAGGTGTCATGTCTGGTGCCTCCGACACTCAAAGTCACTGTCATGTCAGACTTCCTCCGACCAGCCTGGTTGCTGGGGGGGTCAACAACGATGAGCAGGTCAGGCAACCACACCGCCCCACTTCCCCTTCCTGCCCCCCCCCCCCCCCAAATAAATAAATAAATAAATAAATAACACACACACACACACACACACACACACACACACACACACACACACACATTTGCCTCCTCTACACTCCTCTACACCCACCCAGGACATTAAAAGGGAAAACATTCGGCTATGCCCACACTATGTCTCTGTCCTCTCTGCTCCCTGCCATATTGTAGGTACTGTAGAGCGGGGGCTGGTGGCATTGGCTCTTAGAGAAGGAATTTCTCCCCCCCGGTCAGGCAGTGGGTCCAGGGGAGCATGGTGGGTGGGTGGATGGGGTGTGTGTGTGTGTGGGATGGGGGTGGGGGGTGGTGGTTGTAAACAGAGGAGGAGGAGTAACAAAGGGAGGCTTTGTTTACACCTGACATTTGAATGCAGGTGGCTGTTTACAAACAGGCTGAATGCAGGTAGCTGTTTACAAACAGGCTGTTGAAGTGCCGTTGTCAAACCTCCATTGTTGCCTGGATTAACCAATGGATGAATTACTAAATTGCATCCCTACATTGCTTACACGTTGCATCTGCACACTGTTTACATGAACTTCATCTTAGATGTCATGTACAGTAAATGGGGAAAAAGCTAATTGTTCAGTGGTTATGTTCAAACAGTGACACTCAATTGTTCAAGTTCATCAACAAAGGTGATTTTAGTAATTCAGTTATAAACATAGCTTGCCTTTTGGTGATGCCTTTTTACAATTGTCTGGTCCCTTTATGTTTTCAATGAATGTCACAAAACGAACCACATTGATAATTGAATTCACTGAGGAAGAGCAGGCTGAGAGTTACAGCGGGGCAGACAGAGAAGAAGGATAGAATGATAGACGTAATAAGTTAAGAAGAAAAGGAAAAGACAACAGCATAATCACAGAGAAAAGGTGGGGCAAACTTACCAGCCATCTGTTCCCCAAAAGCATGGTTGCTAGTCAGTTAGCAACTAAGTTGGTCGGCAATGGGAAGTAGCATTGCAACCAACAAAGTTGCTTACTTGGTTAGCAACTATGCTTTTGGGAAACGGACCCCAGGATGGCTTTGCTTACCTGATAATTACACACTTTCCACAGTTTCTGTGGTTGCAGATGAATACCATGAGGGTCTGTTACAACAGCTGTAAAAACACCTCACATCTATGCCTTCCAGTCATCCTGTGCCCATGGTGTGTACTGTGTGCTGTGTGTCAGGATGAAATATGTATGGATATTGATAATTACAATCATTGCTCACTATTTTGAACCTTAATTGTGTCGTGGCTCCCAAATAGATATTTGGAGTGTGAAAGTGAGCATGAGAAAAGTCTTCTGTGTATTTGCAAACTGAGTGCATGTCTATTATGAATTTATTCACATTATCATTCAAGTGTTATGTGTCTGTGTGAACTGTAGGAGTGGCACGGTCCCTGTTTCAACAGATGAAGTATGTTTGTCCGGTGTGTGGGAAGAGCTTCAGTCAACCTAGTCACTACCGAACTCACATGAGATCCCACACAGGTGAGCATACACACACACACACACACATGCACACACACACACGCACACGCACACACACACACACACACACACACACACACACACACACACACACACACAC
>JASCQY010000068.1:6137075-6149034 GCA_030264315.1 Sardinella tawilis
ACACACACACACACACACACACACACACACACACACACACACACACACACACACACACACACACACACACACAATGAACACAATGAAAAACAAAAGGCTGACACCCCCTCTGGGTAAACAGGCAACTGTCTCCATATGGCTTGTCATCATCCCTTCAATCATGGCCCCCACCCCTTCTGGCTCTCCCCAACCTGTCTGTATTTTCTCCCCTTCATAAAAATGAGCGGGGGAAAAAAAAAGCAAAGAAAAGGTTCCGACTTTGACAACCAGACCTCTACCAACCAACCCCCCACTCATCCACCTACCCACACACACACACACACACACACACACACACTTTCCTTGCTACTTCTTTGAGTTCTGACCTCCTCTTGCCCTTGTCTGTTTGCATGAATGTGCATATGCGTGTCTTTGTGTCTATCGTGTGGATGTGTTGTATGTATGTGTGTGTGTGTGTGTGTTGTATGTGTGTGTGTGTGTGTGTGTGTGTGTGTTGTGTACGTGTGTGTGCGGCAGGTGAGAGGCCGTTCCGCTGCCGATACTGCCCCTACAGCGCCTCGCAGAAGGGGAACTTGAAGACGCACGTGCAGACGGTACACCGTGTGGCTTTCGACAACACTAGCTACACCGACGGCCGGCAACGACGGGAGGCTCACCCGGAGGAGGACACCGCCACCACCACCACCCATGAGCCCTCCATCGACCAGGAGGACCACCTGGATGCCAAGGCCACTGACTCCCAGGTCCTCTCCGAAAGTCTGGGCTGAGGCAACCCAACGAACACACACATACACACACACATACACCAAGTGACTCCCAATGAGAGAGACGGTTAAGAGACTCCTAATCTTCTCCTTTTCCCCTTAAAATCGGTCGGCAGTTTTTCCAGGATGTCAGTTAAAACCTCTCTGCATTTGAAGATGTCACACAGACACTGGCAAGCTTGACACTGTTTCGAATGACTGGTGGCCGAAAGGACTGCTCTGCTCACAAGGGGATTCAGCAAATGCTCTTCCTGTTTGACTTACAGTACTAACTGATTTGAACTTTGGTGTTTTCATGAAAAACACTTCAGCGCCCAGAGTCTGGGATATGTAATACTTGAGAATAATGACAAAAGCTCAATTTGCTACTTAAATAATAGTGGGTTGGAAGAGTCCTGTGTATGGGAATTCACGTGATGTGAATTTCAAAGACTTTGACTTGAAGACTGTGGACCTGTAGACTTTCTTTTGAATATTGGAGTGCTTACTGTTGACTCCCAGCTTAAGAAAACAAACAACGAATGGTAGCCATAGCGTGAGTGAGTAGATTTGCTAGCGTGGGAAGACAAGGTAGTGACTTCCTGCTTTGTAAACCTCAGGATTATTTTATTAGGAAAACAATTCCAAAGCCTGTACTCTTAAAACACTGCTTGAGAGCAAGCAGGGGAAATGTTGAAATGTTTTGATACACACTGGCTGTTACTTGACTGTAATTTAGTCATTTCTCTTCTTCTTTTTGTGGTCCAACTGTGTAAGAGTGTGCTTCTCAGCTCTGTCCGTTCGGTCCATGGCCACGTGAAAGTTTCTTTGAACAATTCATCCACACTCCAGTGTGAACAAAGTCCTGCATTAATTGTTAATGCGTGAAAAATTTCCTAATGCATTTCAAGACGTGAGGACGATTTTTCGTTAGCAAAGGTTCGGTCCATGCGTGACACATTTTTGGTTGATCTCTTATGTCAATATGTAATATCACCATTGCATATGGTAAGCCTGTAGCAAGTATACAATTTAATCTGGCTAGACTGTAAACGCATTCCGAATTCCATTCAGAATTACTTAAAGCTGATGTCATAAATCCATCCGTCGGTATGTTTGTGGTGGAAACTGAAACAGTCTCGCACTAATGAAAAGGGTTTTGAGTGTTGTTTTAAACAAAAGGTTTTGATTTTTGACAATGTCCCAGGGATCAATTAATAACCTATTTTTTTGAGTTTGTTTCTTTGGTGTTAGGTTTTAGTTTACTGGACTTTTATTGGACCCACACTGACCTCATCGTGGAGGAAGCGAAGGTCTGACCTCATGTTAGGACTTGAAGCCATTGTAATAGTGAATTTATGAGGATTTTCTTAATGTACATAGTTGTTAGTTTGTACAATGATTTTGAGTTACTACATTTTAGTGTGACCTACTAACTAATCTGACCTGACCGAAGGGCATTACAGAAACATAGTTTTTAAGAGATGAATGCTGTAAGTTGAGTTTTCATGTAAAAGCAGTCATTTTTACTCAGTATAGCCGTTCTGTCTTTTTTTTTTTTAGACGGGTCCCCATACCAGTTAATACAAGGATTTAATTGAATTAACTAATTCTAGTGAAAGAGTGGACACATATTTCTCTTTTCAAAAACAATAACATGCAATGGTTCATTTCACTGACTTTGTGTCTGATTTTTGTGTTTCAAATTGATGGTAGGGTTGTTTTTTATATAAAATAGAGGCAGAGCAGCCACTGTTTCCCTTTACAAGTATTGAATAAATGAATGTTGTGGTTTTTTTATAGATGGTTTAGGCTATAGCATTCAAAGTCTCTTTGTTTTTGATTAGGCCTTGTTTTTATTTTTATTTAGACAGTTGTTTCACTCACAAAATGGTATGGTCATGGTCCAGACACACAGAAGACGGTATGGTCGTGGTCCAGACACCCTCTTCCTGTACAGTATCTTGTATTACTTGAATATTGTTATGATTTTGAAATATCCTTCAATAAAGATTACCCCCCAACATTCTGCTGCTCATTTGAATAATTGTGAGATGCAACTTCCTAACAGAAATACTGTCACGTTTACACTCACTCGATTTAAAATGATATTGTATGTGCGTGAAAACGTGGAATGTATACAGTAGTGTGATGCTAGTGTGAGAAATGTATGTCGTGTTCAAGTCAGCATGGCCAAGCTGCCTATTTACTGCATTTCCTGTCTCAGAATTTCAGGCACCAATGAGAAGCGAGCTTTTACTCCAAGGTGGAGGAGGCGGACTAAACAAGTTTAACATTGATTCTGCCTTTGAGAAGGCAGCTAGTAAGTGAGACGAGCCAGACTAAGCTTTGATGAGCTTTGATGGTCGCGAAAGCCAGGCTATAGATTTGGCTTTTTAAAAATGTCATTATCATACAACATTTTTCATAAGATTATTCTAATATGAGTTAATATGTTAGTTCTGTTTACTCTTGTGTTACCATTGCATCTTCTAGCCATGGCCACTTTAGAAAGCCAAAGGTGACCTGTGTGAAAATACTGTGACCTATGAAGAACTCTGACCTGGATTTCATTTATGCTGTCACAGCTGTTTTACTATGAGGAAGTAAGTAAGTAAGTAAGCTCTATAATCAGCACCGTACTGCATAGTGTGAGTGTGCTCTGGACGACGTGTCACCTTGATGCATCTTTTCCACTGATTGTGCTTCTCCTCAGCATATTTTCGTGTGAAATATGCTTATGAAGTGACAGGAGATGCTGATTTGCCTTGAGATTGTTGGGTGCAGTGACACGTGAAGCCAACAGCTAGTTCCACGCAGATCGACGCGGTGCTCGCCTCTCTGCGGGGGGGCCAGGGTGCAACTCCGCTGTTGTCATCCGGAGTCTGCAGTGGCGAAGGACACGGCAGGGTGTGAGATGCAGAGATGTGTGTGTGTGTGTGTGAGTGTATGGGGGGGTGGGGGGGGTTGATGGTAGCGGAGCTCCAAGCGGAGACACACCACCAGGCTCCGGGCAGTAGCACGGACAGAAAGGCCAAAGAAATTTACAACACTTCAAGTGTTCCGACACCGGAGCACTTACGGCGCGTGTGTGAGGCAGAATATGTAAATGCGGCACGCTAATCAAACGATCGAGGCCTCGCAAAAGTCGTGACGGGGTCTTGACCCGCAGACTTGCTAATGGAGGGGTTTGGTGGAGGGGGGGGTGGCATCCACCGGGCAGCCCGGAGTGACAGGTAAAGCGCGGGAGCAGAGAGGCAAGAAGTGGCAAAACAGCGGCAGCGGACGACCTCTGCCAGCCCTGCCTGAGCCTGGGCCCTGCAGGCCTCTGACAGGAAGAGAGAAGGAGAGAGAGAGAAGGGGGAAGAGACAAGAAAAAAGAAGAGAAGCAAGGCCTGTTCTCGCATATCAAATGCTATTTACACTCCCAACAGCTGATAAGAACAGTCGTCAGGTCCGCGGTCCGCGACGCCGTGTCACCTCGCGGGCCGTCTGCTCGAGCGGAGGCCTCACCTCGGATCTCTGGGAAGGGCGTGTAAGGGATGACCGCCTGCTCACACTCGCTCAGAGTTCACGATAAACGCAACGGCAACACCATAAGCTGTTGAAGCATGGCCACTTACAAGACTACATTAATAACAAGGCTGCTGGCTACATCGGTTGATTACAAGGGAGTTGGCTATAAGAATGAACCTACATTATCCAAGAACACTGTCTAGAAGTGTTCAACTAGATCAAACTAGATCTGAATAAGCCTTTCTTTCATTTTGTATTAGATGTCTGAGTACTTCCCTGTCACTATTCCATCAAAAAAAAAGTTGAAATGAAGTATTCTTGTCTTCTTAGACTAACTGCAGCACACTGTAAGACAGTATCAAGCCTTCCCACATTTCAAAGGCAAGTTCCTTAAAAAGAGCCTGTCTCTGGCACAAATCTCTCCGAACGACAATGACCAAAAGAACAAAGTAAAAAGTATGCAAATTACCTCCTCACAAGCCCCATGTCTCCTCAAGGCGAGAATAGGTCCCTGGGTATCCCATGACATTTAACATCGACCTCACTAATTTGTGTTTAACGTGCAAAAAGTGATTAGTATTAACAGTAATGGCATTTCATACATCCACCCTCCACATTAATTTGCCTCTCTCCGTAGATACTTAACAGCTAATGCCCATGGCAGACTCTTGCAGCTTAGCCTAATGCCAGTCATTGGCAGGGAACCACGCCGTTACACGCTATGCCAGTCAGTGGAGGGGGGAATGGCGTCGTCGGACAATGAGGAAGCAGCAACAAAGAGAACCAGGATATTTCTCTTAAAGTAAATCCTGTATCACGGAGGATGTGAAATTGGTCTGGGGACCCTTTTTTAACAAGATGAGACTCTTCAGCTGAGGAAGAAGAAGAATAAAGGAGATTAGTGTGGTTTCGCTGTTAGAACGGCCATCTCAAAGCTAAAAGTCACACGGTTCCTTTTGTGTGTCTGATTTCACATCTGTCATTAGATAATAAGTTTAGCCAGGGTCTTATTTTAGTCGCCTATGATGAGGGGATGATATAGAAGCTGTAGCCTAGAAGCTGATGGATTTTAACCAATAAAAAAGAGACTACAGTACAGTTTGCTAACATGCGAGGTCCAAGGAATTGCACCACAAAAGGCTCCCTTCATAGGACTTTTTTTTTTTTCACAGAAAGCATTTCGACAAGTGTTTTGCATCCTAATCCCTAGGCGATATGTTGTTAATTAAAGATTGTCCATACATTATCAGAAGGTATATCCTGGAATGTATCCGAGAGAAGGAACATTAACAAGGATAAGCATGTCACGTAGGACGCTCCTTCCCAAGGATGCTCCCTATGACCTTGGCCAGTCCGAAAAGAGTGCATCCTTCAAGGCAGCAGCTCCCTGGGATAAACCAGGCCCAGCATTGATGTACAGCCCAATACCCCACACAGACACGTGCTTAAAGAAGGACATGCCATCCCAGCCGCCTCAGCGCGGCCTTAGGCCCTCACCACCAAACGCTTATTGGCAATGTGTCGGTGCTGATGTTGCTTGCACAGTCCCAACGCTCCCTGGTAATCTGCCTGTGGGAGTCCTCCATTGGCATGTTCTTCTTCACCATTGGCAGGTGTGAGGGGATGTCTCATGCCATTGTTCAGAGAAGCTGGGATGGGTTGGTCTTTCTAGGTGTTTGCTTTGGCCTAGAATTTCCAATTGGAGAACGAGAGAAAGACAGTTTACCCTCTTCCTTTATTCAAACAGTGTAGATTTGAGTCAGACACAATCAGATAGGAACACATGAGAGTCAGGGCAATTAATGCAGAAAATCATTGACAAGAAAGAGGGCCACAGACCTAAAAACAAAAACTTCGTTATACACGACTATTTTTATTTTCATATCTGATCAATGACTATGATGTCAGTGGGTAGTAGTGAGTGAGTGCAATTCCACAGATTGCACTATATCCAAGATTATACAATAAAAATCGTCTGTAATTCAGTAGTTATTTTATTTTATAATGCTGTATTTGTGTGAATTTGTGATAAAGGTACTGTGACACTAACACCTTAAAAATATATTAAACTATCAACAGAAGAAACCTTGTTTTTTTTTTTATAATTATTTTTTTAACACATGGGCCTATCCAGAAAAAAAAAAATCTCTTCTCAAAAAAGAAGAATACTACTTCAAAAGGTCCGCTGGAAAGGTGAGACTCATAAAACAGTTTGAACATTTTGCCACTGAAATGCCTGGTGTCTGTGTTAGAGGTTGTGGAAGCATGTAACTTTGTGTGCGTGTGTGTGTGTGTGTGTGTGAGTGTGAGTGTGTGTATGTGTGCACACATGTGTCTTTCTTCTCAGTTTCTTTCCCAGAAGCTCAAAAGTTCCTTTCCCTCATAGGAGTGGCAAGATAAATACGCAGTCGGCAAAAAGAAAGCAAGCAATTGGAGTCTTTTGTATTACACTTGACAATCACGGCGGAATCTCTCACCCCCAGAAATGCTAATTGCTCTCAGCAGGAGTCTGTAAGAGAGAAGGGCACCACCGTCTAATACGTTCCACTGTTGCCATAAAATCTACAAAACGCTGCATTTGTTACACTCTCACACACTCTCCCTCTCTCTCTCTCCCTCTCTTTTCATTCTCTCTCTCTGTCTCTCTCTCCCTCTCAGAGAGGTAGAATACCTTAAGCGCATGGCACCGGAGGATTACTGTTAATGGGCCGCCGTTTAATAAGCCAGGAGTGACTTTATGAAGGTGAGCTGCGCCGAAGCGAGCAAGGCATGCACATCAGAAGGCAGGAATGATTACCTTTACTCTTTCCGTTTTACACGCTTGTCTTGGGGTGGATTATAATTCCCAACGTGAGCCCCCCCACCACCCCACCCCTCAAAAAAAGCGGGCCAGTGGCTTATAAAAAACAAATGACTCCATTGCCACTTACAGTTTGCCGTGCCATAAAAGTGTTTGTCATAAAAGTAGAAGGGGAGGGCAGGGAGGGCCTGTCACCCAGCCAAATGTAGCGTTTAAATATCTCTGTGTGGATTGTCGCTCCTGGGTTTTATATGGCTGTAACTGTTTTCATGTACAGTGCCAGCCTAAGTGTTTAAGAGCGAGAACATTGCAGCACTTCCTCAGGAAATGCTAAAAACTTCCTTCACTGTTCAAAGTCCAAAGTCTCACATGAGCATGACAGTATATGTTCTTATTGTCACAGAACTGAAGCGGTTGTGTTTTATGTATTCTGGATTACAGGATTTTGTTTTCCCAATGCCCTGCCCACGGCAGACTAAAAAAATGATTTATCCCAACTGAGACTGTAAATATTCACAAAATTAGAGATGGGTGTGGTGGTTTTCAAAACGCAGACATTGAATTTCTGTGAATTTGAAGAGAAGACAAAGGCAAAAGAGGAGTTGTGCGTATTATCTGTTACCAAGTCAACCAGAAGATGGCGCACAATGGCAAGTTGATTCTTTCTGCAGGGGCAAGAGCTCCCTAAGGCTGAAAGCCAGGATGCCCTCGGAACACTGCCTGCCCTCGGAACACTGGCTGCCTGCACCTGCTTCACAAAAGAAATGAAAAAAAAAAGAAAAAAAAACACGTAACTCAAGCAAACATCTTGCAATTATTCAGTATGTTGATCAAGAATAAAGAACATCTGAACCTTGATTTACTTAAGACCATTCAAGATAAAGGGATATTGATTTATTGAATTGACTAACCAATGGTCAGCCATTTTTTTTATTAATCTTAGAGGCATATTCATCGATATCACTCTCCTCTGTAGTATACCAATTAATATTTTCTTGTGTATGTTTTCATTCATTTGGAACAGATAACTCAAGTAATGATTTGCATATTGACTCTATGTTTTCCTCTCTCTCTCTCTCTTTCTCTCTCTCTCTCTCTCTTTCTTTCTAAAATGTGGAGTTTTTATCTTTTATTGATGCCTGGCTTCCAAGCTCCCACTGGGGGTTTCAGCAACAGCCTTCCTCCTGAGGGAATCGAGAGCCTCTTAGCTTTTGAGTGCCAGGAAGACCCAGATACACCGCAGGGTTTGGGTCTACAGCGTATCCCCTACCCTGGTCCAGCACGTCTCTGCCTTCTGTTCCATCTATCCTCCACAGCCTCCTTTTCCTTTCTCTGTCTGTCTGTCTCTCTCTCTCTCTTTTTCTGTCTCTCTCTCTGTCACACACATTAAAACATGTACACAATACCTACTGTCCACAGAGATACACAAACACAGACACACATACACACACATATATAAACTAAAGTCACACACAGAGATAATATACTCACACGCCTAACTACCCCCCCCCCCCACACACACACACACACACACACACAGAAACACACACAGGCACACACACACACACACACACACACACACACACACACACTGCCAAGGAAGAGTGCAGGAGCAGAGAGTGCTGTGCACGTCTTGTCGTGTCACATCTGCAGTGCGTCACACACTCCGCCGCGGTGACAGCGTCAGTCATCTCTTAAAACGTGCTGATCGCGCCGACAGACGAGCTGGTCGTGGCTTGGTGCCTTCATAGCTGCAGGGCCCGGGGAGTAGATCCAGTTACCGGTTGCATATGCTGGGTGGCAGTCTGACTTCTGTCTCTCTCTCTCTCTCTTTCTCTCTCTCTCTCTCTCCCTCTTTCTCTCGTGTCTGGCTCTTGTTCCCTCCGACTCAGACAGATGGAGTGCGGACAAGCAGCCAGAGGATGGGAGTGACAGCCATCGCCTCGCATGAGAAAGGCGAGCCGGGAAGACTTGGCTGAGGAAGGAGGAGAGGGCTGCCGAGGCCTTCTCCAGCGCTCAGCTAGAAAGGGCCCCAGGCTTTAATAGAGAAGCCATGGATACGCACACACACACACACAGACACAGACACACACACACAGAACACAGAGAGGGACACACACACACACAGACACATTCACAAATACACAAGCATGCATGGAGAGAGTGAGAGAGGGACTCACACACGCACACAGGGACACACCAAATGCGCAGTAATACACTCACACACACACACACATACACACACACACACACACACACAGAGGGACACACCAAAACTAATTATTTTTTCTCCATTTATTTCTCATCAGCTGCCACAGGCAGGCCTCTTCCCTCACGTTCACACCATACTGTCAGTCTCTAATGAACACATATGATGATCCACTTACACTATGGGAGCTTTTGTTATCTTAGGTCTGTGTGCAAGTGCTGACCACAGCTTTTCAGCTCCTAATGCCCCTCACACACACACACACACACTCATAAACACCCCCCAGCACAAACACACCAGTACAAAACAGACATCAAATAAACAAAACCACGGCTGTACTGACAGGTAAACTAATTTTCGCTCATTGTCTTCAAAGTTGATCAGTGACGAGCTTTCGTCTGCCTTTTGCGACGATCACTCTTGAGGCCTCTCTCACCGAAGGCAGACGGTCACGCAGCGAGCAAAACTGGCAGCTTGTGGGTTATTTATGTATGGCTCTATTAACGTTGCATTAGACATATTGGAGTAATTCATTTTGGGGGGAAACAATCTACCTTTTTAATTTGCAGCATTAATCATTAGTAAATGCCACTTAACACAAGGTTAATGATGCTCTTAGCGCCACTCTGATCCATTCCCAGTTACAGATCCTCGGTATGTGTAATTTGCTGCCCATAATCTAGAATACAGTAGATTTTAAGTGGCTGATTGATGGGTGGGAAATAGAATCTGCCCATCATATTAAAAGATGATACAGCAAGCGAGCCGAGGTCAAGCCGGGGTGGGATGGATGGGTGGGGATGGAGAGAAGGGCGGTGGGTGGGGGGGGTGGTGGTTGGCTGGAGGAGTCAAGCACAGTGCAGACAGAACGCTGGATGTGGAAAGAGAACAAAGTCTCAATTCTAAATGAGGGCAGAGGCAGGGCACAGTGTTGGAACTCTTGTGAGTTCCTAAGTTCCTCTGCAGTAGACAGTACTTCCACAGTTACAGTACTTGTCGAAGAGTACTAGACAAGTAACGGATATGACTTTTTACAACGTCGTGGTATGCAGGTAAACGTGTAACCGGAAACATGGAGCGAAAATGAGAAAAATAAGTATAACAATCAAGTAGTGAGAGGCTACATGCTTATTTAATACAGTTTCTTTGTGAAACCCATCCAATCTTAAGTGTGTCCCTTGCGATGCCTCTTTTGAAATGAAGCTGGTAATTTGAAGTAAAGTTAAGAGTGTTAAAGCCCATTATGTCTTGTAATCTCCTCCTTCTCGGGATGATGCAACATCTCCGCACAGCTCCGACCTTTTTTCTCAGCGTTGCTCGGGTGTTAATGACACTCCCAAGCTAATTCCTGGGAATATGCACATAAATTAAGACAAGATGGATTGACTCTCCGTGTCCGTAGCTCAATTTTGAGCTTGTAGGGGGTGGGGATGGAGGAGTTCAAGAGAGGCAGCTGAATGCACTCAAAAGGTTTTGCTTAAAAGGTGTCGGTGATTGTCCGCACACTTTAATGAGATGTGTGCCTTTCTACCTGGCCATGATCCTGTCACCGTTCCTCCTCACAAGAAACGGCAGGAAATGAGGAAAGTGCACACAATTACAAACAATTTTCTCTTAATTATTTCCAGCCCACACAAAACAGCCTGTCTTACCTGCTGTTGCTTCCTGTGAGTGTCATGTTTGCCACCCCTGTAGATCGTGGGGAATCTCACTCCTGCTTCTCTTTCTACCCGTCACCCTGGCATGTCTTCAACTCCTGTCGAGCCTCTGCGCCTGGATAAGGTAAAGTTGGAAGATTAGAACGACGTGTAGCTGGTCTATGTGGCTTTCATGATAGCTAATAAGCGTATTGAATAATTGCTAGTGTGAATGGATGTTCTCTGTGTTTATTTTTAATGACTAAAACTGTCATAGTGAGGGAGACATTTGACCTTGGAATGTATAGCTGGATTGTTTCAAGGTCACCATGGACTGTAGTAACCCTTTAACTACTGATGCCTTCAGAGAAAGTCATCTGGAGTAGTGATTACATCAAATAGATTTCTTTCTTTCTGGATGAAAAAAACAACACAATAATGACAGAAACACAGAAGGATTAAAATAGTTAGCACAAATGATAGCACTTATTTGGAGTTAATAATGCAAGGACTAGCATAGCTGTAGGTTATTAGCAGGTGAACAGAATACCTTCCGTTTATTGCAAAATTAATAGTTTACTTTGAACTAATGTTATGATGATGGCTTGCACAAGCACATTGGCAGATTGTCTGTTTTTACCAAGGAGAGGTCAAGTTTGAATTTTGCAGATAAATACTCCATATTTCAGTCAAATGTCTCCTTGGTCTGAGGGAGAGGAAAAAACAGCCTTGGAAAACATCAATCCAGTTTCACACATAGAGCTTTCGTATTCTTAAAAGTCCTCCTTTTGACAATCAGAAGGGCAAAGTGCATGAAAAAAGAGGTCTACTCATGAAAAATTGCTTGGCCCCCTCCCTGCTTCATGCAAGCTGCCATTTTCCCTGCGTCTGGAACGTGTCAAGGCTGCCAACGTTCAAACAAATCACCAACACCAAAACACTGAGGAAGGAGGCATTTGACAAAGTGGAGAATTGATTTATTTCTTTCCCTCAGCTCTGGGGAGCTCTTTATTTTTTGATCGGTTCTCCCGGGGGGGGGGGGGGGGGGGGGGGG
>JASCQY010000068.1:6152185-6163143 GCA_030264315.1 Sardinella tawilis
CTCCAACCTCTTCCACACCCCACAAATGCCACCCCAGCCTCCTTCAGCCTCCCCCCTACATCATGTGGAAGCACACAGAGAGATGATGGAGGAGTATGCTATGGCAAGAGGGTGGGAGGAGAGAGAGACAGAGAGAGTGAGGTGGAGTGGGGTGGGTTTTTAGGTGGAGGACCGGCGGGCGGCGAGGCTGATGGATGCCGTCACGCGGCCCTGCGGCAGAGGGACAGGTGATCGGCGCGGCGCTAATGACAGCGGGGGCCATCAGCGGGTGCGCAGAGCAACGCCGCGCGTCTGACTGATGAGCGGAGCCACGTGGTGGTAATATTGGCAGGGAAATTGGCAGGTGATTAGCACTACTGAGAGCTAATGCCAGTGCACACTCACACACACACACACACACACACACACACACAGATTTCTGCAGCAGCCCTCCCCACCCACAATAGCGTTGACCGCTGGATGACTCTACCTAATGACTTAGACTGAGGGAAGCTGGGGAGCAAAATGAGGCCTTATTGAATTAACCCTTTCCAGTCAGCACAGTGTGAGTTTTGAGGTGAAACACATTTCACTCGCGATATTACTGCTGATCAGTCTAATCATTCCTAAGTAAACATTTCATGATTGACAGGAGAAAGATTGAAATGACACGAAATTAGCAAACGTACAGGAAAACATAGGGACTAATTTGATTACTGTAAAACATTTTTGCGCAAAAAACAATGTAAAATCCAAAATGAAATACAGTTCGAACTTCAGAGTTTTCTAAACATTTTTTGCCTTAGTTTTCTCCGTGTGGCCAGTCAGATCTGATGCTATTTATCAGAGCAGTTGGACAGCTCTAGACGCATGCCGAAGAGGAAGCTGGCACTCAAAATGTCAGACAGGGAGCCAGTGCCGGGTGGACCATGAACTTGCTCCTCTCTACTGAACAGGGCTGAACAAGCATAACAAAGCATAACAGAGCATTAACTTTTTGAACCATCGGCCACACAACAGTAAAGCTACCTAAACAGAAGATCTATGGACAGTAATTTGAGTTCAAATCAAGTTGAACGGAAATGTCAAAAGTGCCGGCTGGAGCCGAGTGCCACTGCAGCAAATCAACATAGTGGCAGCAGCTTAGCTCAGTAGATTGGCTCTCTCTCTCTGCTAAAAGTCTGCTACTTTTTGTAAGTTTTTTTTTTTTCTAAGTCTTGGATGAATGTCAGATGCTTCTCTTTGGGATTCCGAACGTGGAAGCGTTCGTCTTCCAGATGGTTTAATTAAGAAGGCGAGGCTGTGGTTGGCTGTCTCATTGCGCGTTTTATTCAGACAAAGTCAAACATTCTCATTAGCCTTGGAAAGAGAGTGGATGCCTTCGCAGTTCTTGAGGCAACCGTCTACCCGCCCTCCAGACACCTCAAGAGCAAAATCGAGTCGCAAGCAGTCTATCTTAAGTCACAATATGAACTTTAGTGAGAGGGGAGATTAAGTGTGTATGTGTGTGTGTGTGTGTGTGTGTGTGTGTGAGAGAGAGAGTGCATGTGTGTCTGTTTGTCTGTGAGAGTGAGACAGAGGAAGAGATAGAGAAAGCGAAAGAGTGAGAAATCAAAGGTATCCATCAAATTAACACGTCAAAGTCCTGATTGTAATCTCCCCCGGGCCGCGGGGGTGTGGAAAACACTTGCTTCGCTCTGCGTGCGACACAGCCTCGGCCAGGGGAAGGAGCGGCGTGATTTATCAATGCAAAGCTAATAGCATCAATATGAATCTAACTAAAAATCAATATTTCATTACCAAATTGTTAGCGGGAATGAAGAGGGATGAGCAGGGTGCCGAGCGCTCCCCTGGGAGGGAGCACAGCAAGTTCACGGCGACAGGATGACTGATGGCTGATGGGAAGGCTGTGGGGAGGGGGGTCTGGGGGTGGGGGGAGCGTTTGCGGGGGTCTGTAGGAAGGACACTAGGAGGACAAGGGGGCCCAAAGCTTTAGCCACGGGGGCTGCTGGAGCTCACCGAGGTCTTACTTTTTCCCCATAGGCTTCACTCTATTGTGATGGCCAGAGGAGAGGAATGCTTATTGCCTCAGGGTGCTGATGCTAATGGTGTGTTTTTTCTTTTTCCCAAAACATTGGGTTGTGGAGTGAGACTCGAGGGCTGCCTCCACTAGCCCACAAGTCACTTCGCCCACTTGGGCTAATTCACTTTACCCTCTGTGTGTCTGTAATCTGTGTGTCTCCACTTACAAAAAGTCTTCACCGCTTCTCTTCTGATTACTGTACATAAACACTAGGAGTGAAATCTGTTGATATTGGCTAGAGTGCGTTGTGTTATACTGACGTCAAGCACGCGTAAAAGAAATACCTGCAAAAATCACCCAATCAGCATGAAGGCTATTGCTAGGCCTTCCAAAAGACCCTGCCTCAGAAAGGTTCTAAAATCTCCACAATAAATGGCCCATAGGGGCAGATTCTAAGCGTGTCCGCACTACCCAACTACACCCAGTTAGGCGCATTATTATCCTGGTACAGTAATGTGTGTAATGGAAACTGCCCTATTAAAGGAGAAGTTCGGTGTGAATCAATCCATAGCCCAGTTATTTGAGGTGACTGAATGTCATCTATAGCAAAAAGAACCACAACATTTGATGCAAACTGAAACTAAGACATTATGCCCCATTTACCCAGTGTAAGTTGTCAGTTCAGTATTCAGCCTAAATTGCATCGAATTTTTTGGTTCTTTTTTCCTATAGACAGCATTCAGTAACCTTGAACAACAGGGCTTTGGATTGATTCACAACAGACTTCTCCTGTAACGGGATTCTCCGGAGTGAATCAAACCAAAGCCCTGTTGTCTGAGGCTGCCGAGTCCTGTCGATAGGTATCAGAACGACAGCAGTAGGTACAACGTAGACCGAATTCGAGAACTAGCCGCTACCGCTAACTGATTAGGGCATATCTTTTTCGCTATGTTTTTTTGCTATGTTTTTTCGCTATGGTTTCTTTTTCATATGCCCTAATCAGTTAGCGGTAGTGGCCAGTTCGCGAATTCGGTCCTCGTTGTACCTAGTTCAGTGTGGGGAACAGTTTCATAATATTCACTTTAGTCAAGATTTTATATGTTCATAATGATACAATCCGAAGACAAAAAACAGAAATTGCATAGGATTGTATTGACTATCTTGACGTTCTGCCTACCGGAGATAAATCACGTGACTCAAAACGTCATGTGAAAAACCTCAATTGGCTCACGGTGGTGGTGCTGATGCTGATGAAGGTGATGGTGTTTATTTAACTTATGCACCTTAAATGGAGTAAAACATTAAAGGGATGATAGCTTGATGACAATAATGATGGTCTCTGTGATGTCTGTGTCATTTTTCCACTGCCTTTCCAGTCAAGAAATTCAACAATCACTGATGAACATTTCTCAGAAGTGCTGTATTGTATGTATGGTAGATCACTTCGCTGAAGAACAAAAACACGCTTGGTCAAAACTCAGAAATGGCCGTGGATGGTCTGAATATGAATACGGTAGCTTTTGGATACTGCAGTGCAAGGAATGGATAAGAGTGAAATACAAGAGACAATTGCCTATGTTGAGTTGCACACAGTTGATCCATGACCCACAGAGTTTATACTACAAGAAAAAGGGTGGGCGTGTAGTTTGTATATCGACTTCATTACTCCGTCTGCATTATATGATTTTGCCAGTGCCAAGCTTTTCATCATTCTGCACGATTGCGCTTGATCTCACGAAATCAGCTCCTCTCAGCCTCTCTCTCCTCCACCCTCATATATACAAGCAGACCGCATCCTCCTGAATTTGTTGCTCTGTGTCTCCATCTGTCTCTTTCGTTCTCTCTCACACACACACACACTTTCACTCTCTCTTTTACACACACACTTAAACACACACACACACACACACACACACTCACTTACACAGATACACACACACAAACATGCATGAAAACACCCATACACTCACACACGCACACACACACACACACACAAATACCTTTTATGCCTGCGTGAGTGCCTTCCCTTTTAAAATTCTCGATGTCTGTCTTTGAAGCTGGCTGGCACGTATGGCTGTGCTCCTTTTGGTCTTCAAACAGAAACGTTTTAGACCATTTACCATTTAAATGCTGTTTTATTTTCCTCATTTCACAGCTTGTGTGTGTGTGTGTGTGTGTGTGTGTGTGTGTGTGTATGTGTGTGTGTGTGTGTGTGTGTGTGTAACTCCAACATGTAGGCTACAGATTGACATCCCCCATGAAGCCCTGGGGCAACGTCTGCGGAGTTCAAACTTTCCGACTCTTCGCGAGACGCTGGGGCTAAAAAGCTCTCATTTGATCTCCGTAGAAACAGACGCTCTAATGATGATATGAAAATGCCAACTTTCTCTTCTCTGTGTGTTTGTGTGTGTGTGTGTGAGAGAGAGAGAGAGAGAGAGAGAGAGAGAGAGAGAATATGGGAAGGGAGGAGGGTGTTAAAAAGATGTGAAGCCAAGTATGTCAACTCCCAAAAGTGAGACATGTGCCAGGAATTTGTTAGTTTGCTGGGAGTCGGTCTGAACCTCCTCGTCTTGAACATTCTCCTTTACTCGCCCGAAGATGCTCCCTGAAGATGCCTTAGCAGTTGCTAAGCTAGGGAAGTAGCGCATTCTTTATGTGCTGAGGGCTCTCCTTTTCAACTGTCACACCCCTCCCCGCTCTACGTTTAGCGTTTAGCTGTGTTAGATTTGTCATACATGCTAGCAAAGAGACGTGCTAACCCCCATGTCAACTGATGCAATTACTGACTACAAAGCAATTCAGTCTGTAGAGTGAATTACTATGTGCTCCAGTGGTAATTATCTGTAGACAAAAGCCAAGAGTGATGAGAAAGAATAAACAGCGGAACAGGGGAGAACCAGGAAGTCAAAATGGAGGACTCGATAGAGAGGAATACAGGTAGGCTGCAAATCATTTATGAGGCCCTTGCTTTCCATAGTGAAAGGATGTGACTACTGTAAAAAAAAAATTGTCATTGATCCTGATGAGAATCTGGGATGATCACTTAGGGCGGCCACGGTAAGGTGACCTTCTACTCTCACACACACACACACACACACACACACACAAGGATAAAGATGTGAATAGTCTCAGTCCCTCAGCCTCAGTCCAAAACCACACACAATCACCACCAGTAAGGATTGTAATGACAGCATTTTTTTGTTAAATCATCCTTTTCACTGTGTGGCCTGGACACTGTCTCTTTTGTCAACACATTTAGTCACATCGTACAGTTTCATTGATTCGGGAAACGGGGGGGGGGGGGGCTTGGGGGAGTTATTGTGGTCAAGGATGACATTCAACTCCTCAGGACCCAATATCTGTAGTTCAGATGAGATGCAAGGAGTCTCTCACCAACCTGTTTTTGTTTCTTGTATCACTTTCTATCAACTCATCATCTTTTGATGGCCTGTCACTTTGGCCGAGTCAAATGACTTACATCAGAGATAGACAGAAGAAGAGGGTCAATCAAAGACAGCAGTGCTCTGTCACGTCTTTTGTTTGTCTATATGCTTGGTAAACGTGTATTCAATTACTGGCCTTTCTTGCATCACGACTGTGGTCTTTTCAAATGGCACCGATGAAAACCGATATTCATGTGTCGGAGTCACATTGTTGTTGTGCCTTGAGTGGATCTGATGTGTGAGGGTCTACTGAGAGACAGAGAGAGAGAGAGAGAGAGGGTGAGGGAGAGAGAGAAAAAGAAAGAAAGAGAGAGAAAGAAGACTGAGTCGAGTGTTGAGTGGTGTATTTCCTTGCGTGGTAGGATCCATCCAGAAAGAGTAAATCTAGCAGTGTGGGAGGCTGTTTGGCAGGGGGAAAAAAATAAATCAAAATAAAAATGCGTCGTACCATCTGCCGAGCATTTATTCAACAAAGATCAATTGTGCTCTGAGATGCTCTCTCTGCAACACCCACCACCCCCCTCTTCTCTCAGTTTGCCCTTCTTTCCTTCTGTTCTCATCTGCAGACAGAATCCGCAATCACCGAATCAGTCGATGTTAGCCAGTAAAGCCAGCACCTTGAGTGTTGGCTCGCTAAAGATACAAGTTTTAACGTCTCTCAGAATCATATAATTTTATTTTTGCTTTATGTGAATTACATCAATACCTCCACCCCCCACCCCCCAAAGTTTTACAGACTATCCATCACAATCATACGAAAGCGTGCCTAGGGTCCTCCTAGGTGTGAAAACAGAAAACATGCATTTATTTTTTAGAGAGATTCTCTGGGTGAACGCGTTTCTGCTTCGGAAAATAAGTGTGTACATGCGATGTGCTTGTGGTTATCCATGACACCACACCTGGCATGAATTAGAGCTGCCCAGCTTTTCAATCTTGCAACCTCACAGGGTGTCTTTGCCATTTCCTTTTTCAAACAGAGCCTCGTCACAAATTTGGGAATTCAAATGAGGAATATTATCACTGTTAAGTGTTGTCATCTATACCTCACTTGACTTGTCATAATTGCACTTCACTGGTGGTTGTTTTTTTGTGGGGCGACATGGGACCCTTATCTGGAATATGTCCAACTATTTGAGAGATAAAAATGTCATCCCTCTTCTTCTTTGAAGGGAACCAAGTGGTACTCACCCGCTAAAGTGCAGCAGTGTATTTTAATACATTAATCTCACAGTCTGGCAAAAAAAAAAAAAAAAAAAAAGAACAGAATAAAAACATAGACATCACGGAGGGAGAGAAGAGAGGGATAGATTTCACTGGAGTACCCGCAGGAGAGGAGGGGGGCACAAAAGAGTGTTCCAAATCAGAATCAGAGATGACTATCGGCTGTTTAACTAACCCCAGCAGGGCCATCTTTCACATGCCAGTCCTGCTTGATCCTGCCGTCCTCTTATCACATCCGTCCACCTGTCCCCCTCTCTACCCTCCTCCCTGTCATCCACTGGCTGACGGTGGGCTGGCGGGATTGAATCTCCATCTGTAATTTAGAGCCTGTACCCCTGGAACCAACCAGCCTGCCTGTGTCGTCAGTCTATAAGGAGACCTTGTTTACAATTTATGACGCTATCTATGTTATATGTTGGCCATATAGTATTCTCAGTGAAATGTATAGAAAGTGAAGGCATGCATTATATGTTTTAAACAGCCTCAAGGGGTGTGTGTGTGTGTGTATGTGTGTGTGTGTATGCAGTAATACATGCATTAGTAATGTGATCAGCAATATCCTTTCATATGTTTATGTTTGCATGGGGAATTACAACTGCTTTTGAAATGGTGTTCATAATATATTATACATTATTTCAGAATTGTATAGTGCTGTACACTAGCATTATTTTGTAGCAGGAATTAAAAGGCATCAAGAAAGAAGATTCTATAAGGATTATTTTAGCAAAAACGCACACAACATTTTGTCAAAAAGGTTAATTTATTCTGTTTTGGTCTATCTCTACTTTGGAATTTAATGTACTGTAGTTAACCAGTATTCATGCTGTGTGTTTTCAAAGCAACATTTGCTTTCATAGCAACAGTCTTTGCCCACTCCAAAAAAGAATCAAGCTCCGTTACCAAACACCCACCATCTTAACTGCCTTGCTGTCTCTCTCTCTCTTTCTCTCTCTTTTCCTCTCTCTCCCTCTCTCCAACAGCAATTGGAGGAGACTCGCTCCGTGCAACATCCTTCCTCTGACCCTTTGGAGAAAAAATTCATTGTAACAGAATGGGGTCAGACCTGCATTAGGAGCCCCAACACAAAGAGAGGGCTGCTAGATGAGATCATTTGCAGGCCTTTGACCGGCAACCATTTCGACAACAAATATCCTCAAGCCATCATGTGACCATTTTCTGGCTGCGTTGTTTCACATACAAATACAATCTCTTTTTTTTGCCCTTGTTTGGCTGGGTTTGTGTTCAGTAATAGTCAGAGCTCAACCTAAATGATTTTCAGTGCCCTTTTTTAACATTAGCCATAGAATCAAGGTCCCTTCTGGAGGTCTGTTATCTGTTTGTGTTGTCTTTGAAAAATAAAATACGAATTTGACCCTCTTGAAATAGTTTTGCAGTGTATTTTATTGAGCTTTAATAACTCAGGTACAGTCATTTATACATTTCAGGAATTAATCCATTTCTGGCTCTTTTGTTTACAAATTGTATGTATGTTGTTTACTCACTGTATGTATTAGGACCCAATGAAATATGTAATTAAGCACAAAGGTTGAAACAGTTTTAAAATGAGATAAGGACATGCAATTGTTTGAATTGTCTGGCACAACCATGTATAGGATATCATATTGTCAGAAGAAAAAAAACCCCACAAGCATTACTGCTCACAAAGAGGTTCCATAAAGGCATGCGATGCTTCTGTATTCTGTATAGAGTATGTGTATGGTAAGAGCATATAGTATCATGTTCTGTCTTTGGATTCTGGTCTCACCCTTCTCCTACATTTGATTCCTCTGTACGTTCAGAGAGATCAGAATCATTTAAATGTAGCACAAAACTGATACCCCTCCGATCCCCCTTTTTTTTGTTCTTCTTTTTCATCTTATCAGGCAGCCCCGATTGTCTCGCCTCAGGTGAGATTTGAGAGCTTTAAAATATTCAGGTCAAACTATTCTTCATCTTCTTCTTCTTCTTCTTCATTTCTTTTTTTCTTTTTTCTTTTCTTTTTTAAGAAGTCATGTTTTATGAGCTATTGTTTACTTTACCACACAAGCTGCAGAGATTCACTTTTTCACTACTCTCTTGCAAAGGCCTACAAATCCTCCCCCCCCCCCCCCATAACCCAATCAGGATGTTTGTACAAAGTAAGCCACAAAACTGTTAATGTTAAGCCAATCGTAAACCATCACTAAATTAATGTCATAATTACGTTCTGTTTCTTAGGTCACTGAGTCGACTGAACCACCCAAAGGATTCATTTGAACTTGAGGATCAAACCATTTTTATACAACTTTGCTTCTTGTAATGTAACATACAGTACCAGTTCAATTTTGTTTCCAAGGTGCAGATCAATAAAACCGAGTGCTTTCCTCTCGTATAGTTAAATGCCCAGCTCTGCATGGCATGTCTTTGCTAATGTACGCCAATGAAGGGCTTACATGTGCTTTGTAACACTGATTGCTGTTATAATTGTTCCGTTACTGCACATTATCAGTGCAACTATGATGCAATACTATGATGCACATAACCCACCACAACTTCTCATCATACTGTAACTGTTACTGAGTAACAGCAAATCATTGACTCTAAATAATGAATTTGTGACCATGAAAACATTTAGTATAGTCTGTCCTAATGGGCACCACATCCTTATTTCTACTGAAGTTTTTACCCTCATTCTAGTGTATACAAGTACTAACTATCAATTTGCTCATGTTTGCGTGAGGAAAGTCTCTAGTGGACAGCTCACCACTTATGATCATGCTGAAGGCAAAACAGTGGAATAAAATACATGTAGTATCAGTCATGAACTGCCACTTAGAGATAGAGATAGGACTTGTGTTGACAACCATAACATTTAAAAAAAAATAAAAAATGCATTTAATGATGTCCTGAAGAGAATAATTCAGAAAGTTTAGAAACTTGCACCTCAGTAAGCTGTATTTCACCCAAGTTGTCTGACAGCTTACTGCGTGATGATGTGCAGAATAAACATAAAGCCTTTTGTGATTCTCGAGACACAAAACAGCAGTTAAGTATTGCCCAACATTGAGTCATCTTGTGGCAAATTTATCAAACAAGCAACTACGTCTGCGGCTGACTTTTTTCAAAGCGCCCGCTGCACTTACCATTGTCAAAGGCTCCGCACTCCGCAACTGCTGCAAGAGCGCGAGATAAGAGACATAATGGTATTGATTTGCAGTGTGGGGATGGTACAGACGGCGACCATGTTGTAATCTGGGACGATTCGGAGAGAGCCGTGTACCCCGTCACACTCGTGCTGAGCGGACATGACAGTGTTTTGATACGGTCATCATTCCCCTCCCCCTCCCCCTTCTGATGCTTTGTAGTGCGCTGCTGTCAAGAGTCAGGCCTAATGGGATACGTATGGGTTTGTTTAAAAGGCCCAATTGAGGGAAGAAGAGAAGGAGAGAGAGAGAGAGAAGGAAAGAAAGTGTGTGTATGTGTATGTATAAGTGTGTGTGTGTGTGTGTATGTGTGTGTGTGTTTTTGTGTGTTTGTGTGTGTGTGTGTGTGTGTGTGTGTGTGTGTGTGAATGTGTATGGGTGAGGGTTCTGGGGGGGGGTAAATGTATATAGCTTGAGAGACAGTGTCAGAACGAGCTGTCTTTAACATTGTTGTTCCCTGTTGCTTGAAACATTTACAGTTTAAATAGAGCACACGTATACCCTTGAGAGGGCGAGAAAGGGGGAAACAAAAGTAAAACAATCTGCACCAAAAGGAACGAGAAAGACAAATAAACAGAAAATCTTCTCTTCGCGGTCGCCGGCTGGAGTTTTAGGGAGCTGCTCGTTCCCCAGAGATGTCGTTCTGAAGCAGAAAATCACTGCCAGAGATGAGCTGTCATTGGATAAGTGTCACTGGTTTGACTTTTAGCATTTGGAGAGATCACAAAACTGAGGTCCTTAGAGACTAGCTTGTGTGTAAGTGTGTGTGTGTGTGTGTGTGAGAGAGAGAAACAGTGTGTGTGTGTGTGTGTTTTTGTCTTTGGCATTAGATGGACTTTGGTGTCCATAAAGAAAGAGCGGCATAATCTGGCCAAAGGAGAGAGAGAGAGAGAGAGATAGAGAGAGAAAAAAAAAGAAAAGAAGACAGAGAAATGAAGAAAGAAAGGGTGGATTGAAAATGGGCCCGTCTGGTGGTGTCTGGGCCTCTGAGGTGGTGTCTGTACCCAGCATGCTTTGTCGTCCCCTGGCCGCCGGCAGGGGGGAACGGATGGCGGTGGTGGCGGTGGCAGTGGTGGTGCACTGGAGGGGGTGGTGGTAGGGGGTGGCTGG
>JASCQY010000068.1:6197644-6207658 GCA_030264315.1 Sardinella tawilis
TGTATGTATGTATGTATGTATGTATGTATGTGAATGTACTGCACATGTATGTACTGTATGTAATACTGGTGGAGGGAAGGAGGGATACTGTATCCAGGTTTCCTTTTCCACAATTGCTTGACATTTTGTTTCATCCTGCATTCATCAACACAATGCTAATGTCTCCAAGTCCCCACAAAACACTAAATTCATTAATGTACAAATATATAAACATCAAGCATGTGTATCATGCTGCATGAAATGTAGGCCTATACCTTTTATTAAAAAAAAGAAATTTCAAGTAGAGGTCAACATGACCTGAGTTTATACAATTTCAACAACAGTACAGATGCAGCAGTATTTACTCAAATCTGTGATATCAGTTTCAAAGTAAAGACTGGTTCTTGGCCTGGTTCACGGATCACAAGAAAAAATTTTTTTCTGTAAGCAGCTCGTATAGTGACAACCTCCATGAGGCAGAGAGGTCCATTTCTCCTTTGGAGGCACAGGGCATAACACAACCATGGGTGAACATCACCACTAGAGTCCCTGGTCTCTGGGGTGTAACCTATTTTCAATTTGATCTGCCTCCGATGCACCTTGGTACAAGTAAGGACCAATCGCTGGTGAGTGATCTCAGTCTACATGACTGCTTGGCAAGTTGAAAGAGAAAAAACACCAGGTCTACTCTCTAATATGCCTCAAAGGCCTGCAAAATAAGAAATGGTGTATGTGTGTGTGTGTGTGTGAGAGAGAGAGAGAGAGAGAGAGAGAGAGAGTTTTGACAGACGAGCTCAGCCGAAACATCACAAGATGGACAAGATGGCAAGCTGTAGCCAAGTCGGACTGAGATCTCCCTGGTTACTGATCCGTGCTCCAGCACCACTGAGTGCTTCTCCATCACACAGATCAAAAAGCTCCTCGCATGCCTGCAGGCTCCGTGGGCGGATGGCTTAACCCCTCCCAGAGATAAAACATGCTCTCCCTTTTCTCCTCTTTCTCTCTCTTTCTCTCCATCCATCCCTCTTTCCATCTATCTCTTTCACACTCAGTCACTCACACTTGGAGGGTGGTCAACGTGGGAGCCATGAAGTGGCAACAACCCTTCCCACTGAGCGAGCATCATAAAGCTGGCTGTGTGCAGCCAATGGCGTGCCTCCCTAAGAGCAACACTAAAGTTGACGTACCCTGTACAGTTAGCGTTTATTGCTCGACAGTTGGCAAATGATTTACACTGTGACACCTGAACTAACAGACTTTAAAGTTCTCTGTCACTTTCATGCCGTGTTTGTGTGTGTGTGAATGTGTATGTGTGGGCGTATGCGAGTGGGTGGGTGGTTTCGGGTGAGTGTGTGTGTGTGTGAGAGAGAGAGAGAGAGCGTGTGTGTGTGGTTGTGGGTGTGTGTGAGAGAGAGAGAGAGAGAGCGTGTGTGTGTGTGTGTGTGTGTGTGAGAGAGAGAGAGAGAGAGCGTGTGTGTGGTTGTGGGTGTGTGAGTGTGAGTGTGCTATAGCCCATTTAAGCATTCATTTTCACTCTTTGTGAGAGCAGAGCAGAAAACACATCTTCAAACGGCAAGTTTATTCAAATTCTGAAATGCTGTGCTTTTCATGCATGGGATCTACCACACATTTTGGGTGAAACAGAATTGGTCAATAAGCACAAAGAGAAAAGAGTAAAGTGCATCGCAGCAGGGGATTTCAAACATAGTACTGTACTGAAGTGCAATATAATGTAGTGGTCATGTTGGAAGATGCCTTTCCTTTGCCAGGCATCCATATGGTTTGGGTTAATAGACAAACATTACCTTTGAGAGTCACAATTTGTGACACTGGCTGTGGTTAGACCTATTTGATGTGTTTTTGTTTCTTCACACAGGGGGGTAAAAGGCCTTCTGCATGCGCATGACTATGTGTGAATTGCACTGATAAGTTTCTAAATAGTGCTCAAACTAGGTGGGTGATGGTGTTATTTGCAACCCTCTTAACAGTGCCATGATTGTGTATTCATATGTGGGTGGGTGTACCCATATGTGTGAGAGTGTGTGTACATGTGTATGTGTGTGTGTGTGTGTGTTTGTTTGTAAGAGAGAGAGAGCGATAGAGAGCGTGAGCGAGTGTGAAGTTCTCAGCTTCGCTGTGGTGCCAGTGACAGCTCTGATCAGAGTGTGGTGACAGGCTATGATTGTCAAAACACAATAGCACTGAGTGGCAGCCAGGCATCTCTGGCATGTGCTGAGCTGAGCACCCCCTCCCCGCCCTGTTTTTTTTTCCCACTCTCTCCTCTCTCTTTCTCTCTCTCTCTCTCTCTCTCTCCCTCTCACCCGCCCGCCTTTCTCTTCTCCCGCTTCACTGTCAGCTCAATCAACAGCATCCTGGGGTGGGCTCAGCCAGCAAGAGTGAAAAGAGAGAGAGAGAGAGATACAGAAAAAAAACACCAACAACAAAACACCCTCACAGACAAAGACACACCGCCAGGGATTAAGTATCCGTGGGCTGAGTTTGAGGCGTTCGCAGGCAGCGGGCAGGCGAGAACTGAGAGCTTCGAAACTTGAAGTGGGGCGCCGCGCGCTCTGGATATCAATCTGGGGAACCGCGGGGGTAAATGCAGACAAGAGTCGGTGGTTTTTCAGATAGGACTTAACTCTGCCGAAGATTGTGACTGACGTTCCGGAAGCTTCTTGTGGCAGCCGGCGCCGGGAGGAGAGTGAATGTTGTGAGGAGTCTGTGACACTTAACACAGCCCGGTTGTGACAGTTTGTGTCAATTCACGTCAGGCGCCAACTGGCGACTGTTACCTGCTTGGCATTCTGTGGCCTGGATGACTAAAGACAACAGATAAATGTCTTTAGACATGCTTCAGTTAATCCAGTCAAAGTAGTGTGTTGCCCAAGTTCTGAGGCTGGAGAAGATTTTTGATGCCTGATATTGAAGGAATTCATAAAAAAAAATTCCCCTTCTGCTTCTTATCTTTCATATCATATGCTAAGAATGATGTGGGATCTGACATGTTCAGTCAATGATAAAGACACACCTGTCTAGTCATGGCTGCATTGGAACTCTTAAACAACTTAATCACGCATATAGTGTATTGAAGCATCAATTAAAATATATGTGTTCTGAGTCCATCCTACGGGGCCTACCCACTTTTCTAACAGATATCTCCATCAGTCCATCTCTCCTCCTGATGAGGTAGTTCTATATTTGTCCGGAACTGGGACAGGCACATGTTTTTTTTTTTTTTTAAGTGTGCAGTGACTAAGTTAACGGGCACCTGGCATCTTGCTGGTGTCCCCCACTCAACTTGGGTCTATTTATATTGCCATTCATATTCATGAACCAACGACAACACCAGTGCATTTAACTTTATTGCTGGGGTGAACTTCACCTCTCCGCTGGCAGCTGACAGAGCGACGACTCGAGCAGTGTGACAGCCGACTGGCAGCCCGCAGCCCGCTAAATCATTCCGGCCAGACGTGGACCGTGAAAAACGCAGACTCGACGGCCCGGCTTGTAAAAACGACTCCCCTCCCTTCATTTTCGGCATTAAGTGGATTGTTTGCCCCCCTATTAATGCGCCGCTTCGAGGTGTAATGTGCTTGCGTATGCCGGCAGAGGCACTAAAAGAGACTGACATTTTGTTTATGGGATGGCATTTTTAGTCGCTGTTGTTGCTGATGGCGTTTGACAAGCTCCAGTAAACTTCCCGTCGCTACGTCTGGAGCTGCTTCCAAGAAGCGTTGGGGCACAAGGGCTGAGTGAATGACGAAGAAAGCCGCTCTTCAGTAACTGGGATACAGACTTAACCCTTAACGGATGGATAATTCCAAATAGGACCATTAAAATTAATAGACACTGAACAGCTAAGCCAGAAGCTGTCATCTTCAGCAAGTGTGTCATTTCTCCCCATATACAACACAAATCACCCTAAAAGTTTAAGTTACTGAGGTGCAAGTGAGTTGATGTTTTTTTGCAATGTTAAGGCAATACAGTGTTCAGCATATTGCCAATTTCTGGCACAGAACCTGAACTTGATTCAAAAAACAAAGAGTAGGTTAGAACAAAATCAAAGCACAAACATCTCAAGCTACATGATAGCTTAATACAGGATCAGTATCTTTAAACCATTGTCAGACTACCATCTTCTGGAGACTCATAATGATTTAATGTGAGCGATGATTTGTATTCTTTCATTAGTTTGCTCTAAAGGAGACTGCCCATGGGACAGAACTGATGCAATAGATTGAAGGCTGGCCTTGTTAAGAGGTACTGTATGTGTTCAACTAATTCTCACAACCCCTTTGGCATCAAAGCAACAGATGAAGTTCTAGAAACCATATGCTGTTATAATCCCCTCCATCTTGTTTTATAAACCCTTTACTGATTTATTTCCATCTCACACGACACTGCTAAACTTGAACCTCATTCACAGTGCAGCACAGAGGCTAACTTGAAGTCACAGTCCAGGGCACTTACTACACATAGCCCTGTTGTTCAAGCTCACTGAATGCTGTCGGTAGGAAGACGATAAAGAAATTTATGTTGAAATTTGCGAAACCAAAAACTGAACCAGCAGTTAATGTCAAATTAATGGAACCAAGTGGAAATGAAACTGAAAGAGAACTTCAGGCCCTATTAAGATAGTTAGCTGCTGGTTTGCAGTTCAGTGTATGTTATGTTGTCTCAAATTCTCACATTGGTTTTCCTAGTTAACATGAACACAAAGACTATGGTTGGAAGTGCTACCTGGACTTCATTTTTAGATATCCAATCTCATGTCAGACTCATTCTCATTAATCGGAGTCTTATATGAGTCCATGCTCAGCCTTCTGAAAGTTGTAGGTGTAAATAACATTGCTTTGCATGCACTGTAATAAATGAATGAAACACGAAGGAACAAAGGAAGGTACCTGCATAGTAACCCCTGGAGTTAACCTAGGTTATAATGACACCCCTTTGTTTTGCTTGTAGTTGTGAAGTCGTGCTAAGTATCAAGGAGTGTTGTTTCTCATTCTTTGTAACCATAGTGACCTTGATGTGTTATGACAGTAGGTGAATCTCTCTTGACTTGTTTTTGTATAAATACTAGCATGTAAAACAGAGATTTACTGGCTATGGCTATGGACCAGACACACCTGAAATTAGAGCAAGACCTCCATTTCCTCCAGCAGAATCTTCAAGCAGCTTTGGCATGCTTGAGTGGCCGCCAGGAAGGGCCTGCTCTGAGGGGCATGTTATGGTAATCAATGGACTCCTTAGTTCACTGCAGCGGTGGGGGTCTCATTTGCCAGCCTGGCCTCTGTCAAACTTGGAGTCAACCCCCCTCTCCTGTCCAAATAAACCCTTTACCCCCTTTAATCTTGTTATTACAGCTAAGATAAGGATTATTGCCCCCCGTGTCTCCTTACTCCCCTTAACAGAGGCTTGCCAATATGACCCCTTCTGATCTGCATAATGCATGGATGGACTGATGGATGGGGCTGTCGGGAAGACGGCCATAGAGAGCAGACGTATTGAATCCATTATCGCCTCAGACTCAGGAAAGCCACAACTTTGCCTTACCTGCTGCTCAGATAGTCTTATCAATGCATGGTGGCACGAACTGGGGTCTTTTTTGCCAGGGGGGAGGACGCTCAAGGTCTGAAGTCACCATTGAAGCTTGTGTGACCTCAAGCGCGGTGCGGAATTAACAAACCTGAAACTTGAAAGATTTTTTTTTTTTTTATCTTAAACTGAGCGTCAATCCATTCAGTCGAATGTCACAGGCTGAGCACTTCTGAAAGGTTTTCAATGAAATCCTTGTTGTTGAATGGAAGGATCAAGGTGGCCCAACCCAAGGCCAAGTACTGTTGCCAATTAGTCATAGTGTCTGGCTCTGTTGGCAATTTTTAAATCCATGTGAAACGCACAGCACAAATATTCCTTCGTGGCCTCAAGGATGTGGCACCAAACTTTTTTTTTTTCTACAAAGAGGCCTGTAATAGCATTTCTTTTCCCCTAACCCTCAAGAACTAAAGCAATTGACTTTCTCCAGTGCTTTCACACAAATCACGCAAGGAGCTATAACTGTCATCTTTAATGTACGAGGAAACATTTATCTTTTTTATTGGCAATTTAAAAATGAGATTGCTGAGGAATCCCTGAGCAGCTGCTAGCCAGTCTCTGTTTCCCCATTGCAATTACAAGTTGGGCAAATCTCCTTCAGTTCAAAAGCTGTCAAATATGCAGCAGATGTACACATACATAAAACATAGTAAAAGATTGGAGTCAAGACACAGATACGTAACATATCCGACATGATCATCAGGGATGTCAATACTAATTTATGCCCAAATTGCTTACTATTGAAAATGCACGAATGTGAACAAACAAATCCATTTGAGGCCTTGAAATGCCTTATTTGATGGTACAATGCCAATGTATTGCATGTTGGTGTTCCAGTCTGGAGCCAACATATACATTCTGTCAAGGGATTGCTGACAGACTTATTTCATATACATGTTTTTTTTTCTGAATGAAGATTTGAAAGGTTTTTCTGAGCTTCTTGCTAGTGCTAAAAAGATGCTAGTCACCTTCTCATATAAAATAACGGCATGCAGACAGGCATCTGAAAGACTTTGGTTAAATCATATAAACTGGACAGTATATCTTAAAGGAGAAGTTTGCTGTGAATCAATCCATTGCCCTGTTGTCAGAGGTCACTGAATGCTGTCTGTAGCAAAAAGAACGAAAAAATTGATGCAACATGATTGATGCCGAGTTATGAACCAATAACTATTGTTAACTGAATGGGGCATAGCGAAATTAAACTGAAAGTAAGACACTATGCCCCATTTACTTAGTGTTGGTTGCCCGGTTCATTATTCAGTCTATGCTGTATCAAATTTTTTCGTTCTTTTTCCAATGAACAGCATTCAGTGACCTTGACCAACAGGGCTATGGATTGATTCACACCGAACTTCTCCTTTAAATTGTTTGACAGTGGTCCAGCCAAATAAATGGGCAGGCAAGAGTGGGGGAGAAAGTCTTTTTCTGCGGCGTTTTCTCGGCAAGGTGACGGATGAGCTGGCACGCGGGCTGTCAGCACACACCTGTAGGTCTCCTGGCGGTGCCGATCACAAAGCTTTGCGGGGCCTGGCGCTCAGATTAAACAGCGCATCCATTACAGCCGTTGTCAGCC
The DNA here is from genome assembly GCA_030264315.1 of Sardinella tawilis. Lineage (NCBI taxonomy): Eukaryota > Metazoa > Chordata > Actinopteri > Clupeiformes > Clupeidae > Sardinella > Sardinella tawilis. The sequence continues at coordinate 6,204,801 of JASCQY010000068.1, forward strand.
GTCATTACTCTATAAAGAGACGACTTTGTCACATCTCCATTCTTCAAGCAACAGCTGACGAGTAGCAGGGACGTTTCGATCTCAACAAACACAGCTCACTCCTGACAGGCCGACAACCATTTCTGGCATCGACTTCCGCAGTCTCTCAGATGTCAGTTACAGAGGGATGTGTCTAATCGTCCCAGAACGATCTTTCTGTCCATCTCAAGATGTAGTCTTAAGGTTTTTTCAATATTATTTTTTGTCTTTATTTTTTTCTCTCTCCGTATTTATTTTTCTAAAAAGCAGGCTCCGCTGACAGCATGCCAATCAAATGCACACACAATTTATTCAGGTTTGCAGCTATGCACTTCTGACAGGCTTTTTTGTTTTGCCTCAATATGTTCAAGTGTAGCTCAATTTTACCCGTCGTCTTGTCATGTCGTTTGACAGCAGTCAGAAAGTTGAGAAATGAACCCGGACTTTGAACATTAACAATCCCTGTTCCGCTGCTGAAACCCATTCTGCTCTGACTCAAAAATAAAAGTGTCAGCTGGAGGAACATATGCAGTTGATGGAACACATAAATCAATACATGTCCACATCAGTCTGCCAATTAAACAATATGATATCAAAAGCAGAAGGATGATGGAAACAGAGCAACTTTCTCAGCTTATGCAAGTTCATCTGAAATGACATATAACTTATTTGGACTTCACAATGCATCTGCTGCACATGCTCTTCTGAAGATCATGTACCGGCCCTGCTTGCTTAATTGGTGCATTTATTTCTTGCTTGAGGCTTTGCAGAAGAGTAAACTTCATATTGGAATTCCCTTATGTAAAAGCAAAGAGACATGTGTCTTGTCTGTGCCAATATCACTTGTCCAGTTTCCCCCATCAAGCCAATTATTTCCTTTTGGCTGGCTTTGAAGTAGTCAAACCCCTGATGCTTATTTTGTGGTGGTTGTGGTGGCCTGCTAATTGATCACAGGCACACAGTGCCACAGTAACACACCGCAGCACCATTTCCTCTCAGCTCAAGATGTTGAACTGACATAAAGATTTGAGGAAAAAGACACCAATCACTTTAATTTGACAGAGGCAAAGAAAGAAAATTCATGCAGAATGGATCAAGACATCTATGCATTTTTTTTGTCTACAAGGACATAATCTTGTGACATGCATAAAAATGTGTAAGGGTGAAAATGCTAAATACTTTTGAAAGTGCACTTTAATTTATGTAATGAGTAAGCAGATAATGTTGCTGATAAACATTAACAATAACGTGAATATTCACAATACATTAACATTAACAATAATGGCTGGGTTTCCCAAAACGTTCTTAGTGCTAAGTAGTTCTTAAGGAAATGACATACGTTAAGAACTACTTAGCATTAAGAATGTTTTGGGAAACCCAGCCAATGTGAATATTCTTATTCATCCAGGTCATGGTGGTCAAAAGTGCTAAATTGTATGCAACTGGTCTTCTTTTTGGAGCTTGAAAACATTTCACCTTTCACCCAAAAGGCCTCTTAGTTCTGACCTGATGGTGGAGAACCAGGAGGTGAAACGTCTTTAAGCTCCAAAAAGAAGTTCAGTTACAGTACATACTGTACAAGCTCTTTTGATAACAGTAATGCCACCTATTAAGCTCGTATTGTGCAGAAGTACTGCAACTTTCCAGGTATTTTGATAGGCATCAGCATCTACTGTAACTGAGCTTCAACAGTGCTGCCTGTAGTAGGCTACTCTACTTTCTCACAGAAGGCTGTGTAGAAATAATCATTTGAGTATCCATTTCTGATTTCAAAGTGCTGGCTTACCATACATTTGTATACAGTATGTGATCATGTCAATAACTGTTCCTGCTGTTTTGGTCATTTTCCTGGACTCTTTAGTCACGCTTCTTTATCAAGAGATAAACGGACAGAACCCATGAGCCGTACCTGCCAGTTCTACTCTGTATCAATGGATGTGTAAAAAATCTTTATTTTTTTGTAACTAAAACAGCTAGACTGTCAAGATTCAATGACAGTGATATTTCCTGTAAGTGCTTAGTATTATAGTAGGCTACACTGAAGAGAATGCTCAGGTCCATTTTGACCCATTCTTGTTTGAAAGGGTGTTTGTTTCATACCCTACTGTTTGAGGTTACTGTTGTCGGAAGGACAACAACTCTTTGGTTGAATTGGACTAGAATTTACCCTTCAAAGGCTATAGGCTATACAGGTATATTGTAGCTTAGAAATCTACAGTAGATTTACCGTAGCGGTAACAAATGGTTTTGCTATGCGGGTACATCTAGAAATTAACCATGGAGTTTGGTCGGGTCAATCACATTGCTTTATTATTGTAAAGAGTCGCCTAGATGTAGCCTAGCGGTAGCTTTTTTTATCAACAGCTGATTCTGCCTCTTGGATTGACCCTTCCTCATCTGTCGGTCAGACAGACTATACATGGCCATGTGTATTGCTGAATATGATTCAATATTGAAGAGATGTAAGTAATCCAATTACAAGAGGCTGTGATCAGTTCCCAAATATTTTCACTTTATCAGACATTCTCAAATCTTTACTCTTCAAAGCATGCGTGCAACACCAAATCATCTAGGCTTAAACACTTACTGTAACAGACAGCTTTTAATAGAATATGAGATGTCTCTTCATTTGTACTGGAGTAATCCCATGCCAAAAAGACCTATTCCCGATGAGAATACAACCTATTAGTTCTAAAAATGACCATGTGACTACAATGATTTTCTCTGTACCAGTTCAGATTCCATGATAAAGTGACACTGACTTTAAAGGAACACGCCACCGATTTTTGATATTTATGTATTTGCATTGTGCCCAAGTATTATTCAAGAAAACGCTTATC
>JASCQY010000068.1:6207758-6220443 GCA_030264315.1 Sardinella tawilis
TTTTAAAGTGATTTGTAAATAAATTTGATGATGTTTTGTTTGGTACCATAGACTTCCATTGGTATGTCAAATAAGCTCACACTGTCGAACTAGGCATTACAGACACATAGAGAAAAAATACTATGCATTTCCATGTTCAACTAGGGCTTGACTACAGATAAGCAATTTCCCGAAATTAGGTGGCGTATCCCTTTAAAAGAAAACATATTTCATGCCAGCCACAGAGCTCCAGAAGAGCAGGACAAACACATGAGAATTACTTGTGACCTGCAATACGTTTTATTTTACAGTTGAAAAGACAAACAAAGGGTTTTTTTTTCAATCAATAAGACCTTTCATGATTCCATGATAAAACATTGTTTAGGTACTGTGATGTGCATTGCTCTTTTTTTTTTTTTTTTTTTTGAACCATCAGGACGCATCAAAAAAGATGCACTTTCTGTGTGATAGAGTTCATTTTTTTTAAACCAAGTTAGCTGATGAATTTCAGGAGAATACAAACAAATGTGGTTTTGTATATACTGTTTATATCTATGTACATATTTCATCTGAATTTATTTTTTAATATAAATTGACAATATAAAATAATTCACACCATAGAAATTATATGTAGCTTCCCATGTTGCAAATGGTAAGATATGATGATGGAAATGTACAATTTCTGTTCGATCATTTAAATATACATGTATGCTGAAGTTTTGAATGAAAGCGGCACACTGTATGAGGAATAGAACTTGTACCATATATTTCAAATTACTACAAAATGATATTTAACAACGATAGTAAAAACAGATTTTTAAAAATGAATTCACTATTGTTGACAAAAAGCAGCCATGTCAAATTACAGATAACTGTGTAACATTTTGACACTTTTGCCCCTTTGTGTAAGTATTAATGCATATATGTTGTGTCAGGTATTCTTAAGCCAATAGTTACTTTTCCATCACACAATAACAATATAAGTTCACAAACTGATTTCACCATATCATCACATTTTCTTCACGAAAGATCAGACATTCTTCCACAGAGTGTGGCAATGCATTCTCATTCAAGGGGTTCTGGCTTAGCTCCAAAATGACTTGTAAGTGTATGTGTAATTACACATTCAATTTTCCTTGAAATTTCCCTCCCAATTCCTGTGGACTAAAACACACTTTCTCCTAGTTCTGCACAGGACAAAGAGTCGAAATAAAACTTAAAAGGGTAAATTGGTATTCACAGAGGACGTAAAACACCATGCATGTCATCGAGACACTATTTAAATAGAATACAAAAAAAAACAAGGAAAAAAAACAAAGAAAATATAAGAGTTCCAGTTAGGCAGTTTCAGAGTACAAGCCTGACTGATTCAAAAACTCAGTTTAGTCGCAGTGCTTTTTATTATATATTAGTGCAATGATTCTTTGTGGTCAGTCCTTCCGCTTTTTCAAGCTTTCTCTAACTTCTCTAGTTCTGTGACAAAGATTAGATGGTCCTCTGGAGATTTGCTATGGGTTTTGCTCAGATGCAGTTTGACTGCATGCTTGCTGACAAATGTCCGATTGCACAGTTTGCACTGATAAATGCCATTCGCGTCCTCCTCGGATAAACCGAGTGCGCTGAAAGTCTTGTCTGTGATGATTTTTGCGACTGCCTGTTCCTCCCTCATGATGTCTAAAGACAGCTTAGAAAGGTCCTTCAAACTGAACCCTAAGTGTGACTCTAAGTGGCTGATGTACGCCGAAGGAGTTCTGAACTGCGAGGCACAGTCACTGCACAGAAACAAAGGCTGGCCCGAGTCAATGTTCTTCAAGAACTTGGTGCCGCCTGAGCGTCTGAGCTGGTACTTGACGTTGGCCAGCCAGTGTGAGATGGTGGTCATGGAGAGTCCTGTGAACTTACAGATGTGGACCCTCTCCTGAGGTCCCAGGTCTGTGATCACAAACTTCCCGTCGGGCGTCTCCCGTAGACTGGAGGCAAACTGAGCCTGGAGGATAAGCAGGTGTTGAGGGTTCCAGTTGGACTGTCTGCCTTTCCTTTTCTGAATCGGGGTCAGCTCCTCCAGAGTGTCCTCGAAAGCACTCACATCCACATCCGACTTCTCCGAAATGGAGGACGGTGTGGAAGACTTTGGCGTTAGCCGGCCTGACAGGTTCTTCACCATGTCAGAGATGTCCATTAGGGCATTTTCCCGCATCGGGGATGAAACCTCACTAATCAGATCAGTGATAATGGGCTGGCTGTTTTTGATGATGCTGTTGCTGTGATTTTTAGAATTGTTGTTATTGTTGTTGCTATTGGCTATCACTGTGGATGTGCCATTACTATTGTGCCCATTGCTGCTCTTAGACTTGGTCAAATCTATGGGCTGGTCATCACAATCTGAATAGTGGTTGTTGAGGTCCACTTGCTCAGCCTGCGTTGGGTTGTACATGGGACTTTCCGCCATGTTGTTGCTGATCTTGTACAGCATAGCCAGGGGGTCGAGTAAGGGACTGACTGCTTTGGATGCCTTTCCTAAGTGACTGTTCATTATAGACTGCAGAGCACTGAGAGGGTTGATGAATGGTTGCTCGGGCGACTGGTCTGTGATTACTCCCATACTATTGCAGCCATTTTTGACTGGTGTTCTGGCTGTTTCGGCTCCATTTTTGATGACGCTGCTGGCTTGTGTTTCTTTGCGGCTCTCCTCACGACTTGGTGGACGCTCCTGCTTCTTCTCTGATGTTCCATTCTTTACAGGTTTGGCAAAGTCTTCAGGAGGAGAGACTGGTTTCTTATCTGTTGTTACAAGCAGAGATGGCTTTGTTGAGCTTATGTTTGGTTTCGGATCTGCCGGCTTGTTCTCCCTTTCCTTTTTTGGAGGTATTTTTCCTGTGACTTTCTCGACCAGCTCCTCCATGGCCAACACATTATTCTTATGGTTGAGAGGGGAGGATGGACTGCAGGGAGAATGTATGGGGTTGTTTATGTCTGATCCTAGTGACTTTAAACTGTTGGCATTGAAGGTGGGTTTCATCTGAACACTCTGCACTGCAGGGATGGATGGCTTCATTGTACCTTGTAGCTGATATGCGGCATGAATGCTTGGGTATCCTCCCCATGTGGGGGCCCCTGTCTGAGCTTTATTGATGGCACAGGATACAGTGTTCTCCAGAGATTTGAGGATGTCCAATCCCTCTCTGGGAGAGTCGTCAAGGTCCTCCTCTCTGAGATACTTAAAATGGCCTGACTTCTCTGACTTCTCTGACTTTTCTGTCTTGTCTGACGTATCGTCTTCTTTCTCCTCTTTGATCTTTTTCTCCAGTCCAGATTTTTTCTCTGACTCATGTGTCATGTCAGTCTTCTCTTCAAGCTGGACTTTCTTTTCTTCAGTGGTGGAAGACTGCCGGGGTGAATCAGGTCGTGACTTGAGGCTGGGGGTTGGCAGACGTGTGGTGGTGGGTGGAAGGGGTATGGACTGAATTTTTTCCTCAACTACAGGATCGAACACAAGTTGCTTCCCCTTCTTAGAGGCTGTGTTGGTGACTTTCAGAAAGTGCCCAGTCACCATCATATGAGCTGTTAGCTGCTGCAGTGTATCATGGGAGCTTCCACACTCCATGCATTTGAGTATTTGGGCCTTTCGTGCTTCAAACTGCCAGGTGTAACTGGCACCATTCTGATACCCATATCGATTGTTGGGAGTGACATAAGGGTTGGCAATCTTCTGGTCTTTGGAGCTCTCTGCCAAAGGAACACCTGGTGTGCTGACAACAGGTTCAGGTGAGCAGGGGGACACCAGTTCTTGAAAAGCTCTCTTTTTGGTAGGGGGTATCAACTTTGTTGCAAGAGCAGGCATTGGTTCTTTGAGAGGCACTTTCTGATAGTGTTTTGTTTTGATCATATGGACACTCAGATCCTGCAAAGACTCAAACGAATGACCACAGTACATGCACTTAAGCACCTTCTGGGCATCCTCCTTGCCTTCCATCTCCATAAGAGACCGCTTCCTCGGCTTGGACCATTTCTTCCCGTGATCATCTTCTTTTTCTTTGTTGTTGTCACGGTAGTGCCCCGTCTCATTCATGTGCACGGTGAGGCCGACTAACGTGTCATAAGCTGCACTGCAGTCCTTGCACCTGAACTTGCTTGCCCCAGTGAACACTGGCCCAAAGAGTTTGTTGTTCTGCCGGTACAGTTGCACTGTGCTAAAGAGACTCGGCTCAGGCAGCAGGTGATAGGGGGTCTGCTGGAGGGTCTTAGCCAGGGCTGCCTGGTGCCAGTCATAGGTAATACCTCCGCTAGCACTGCTGGTAATGGTGGCACTGTTGCTGTTTGCGGCACTAACAGTGGGTGCGATCGCAGTGGAGTTAGTGGTGTCAGTGTTTGTGTTGCTGGGCACACTGCAGCTGCTGGTGCTGGTACTAGTGCTGGTGCTAGCACTAGCACTGCTGTTGCTAACACAGTTAGCCGTAGCCACACTGCTGCTTTCTTTGATGATGCTGGACACGCTGTTGCTGCTGCTGTTGTCTCCACCCGCCATCTTTTTCATGATGTCTTGAGTGATACTGGACCAGGAGGCATCAGAGATCAAGTTGGCGTAAATGGCCTTCATCTGGGCCAGACTGTCCTGCAGGGAGAGCCCTGCTTCTGTCTCCATATCCTCAGCGACCTCTTTGTCTCTGCCACCATCTTTGGATGACGTGCTCCTGAAGTCAGCGAGCTGCTCACTGGTGTCGCTGAGGGGAGAGCCATACCCGGCATCTGGGTTGGTGCCATTGCTGAGAGGGGAGTTCTGGTAGCTCAGCTGAACCCTGCCGTCTTCCTCCTCAGTGCAGGGGTAGTCAGTATCCTGCCCGTCCAGGGAGAGACCATCGTCCTGCAGGTGTTCCTCATCTGGGTTGTCTGCCTTGAGTTCATCCTCAGGCATGTACACTAGAAAACAAACAAATGACAGCAATGAGTGTAATTGCCTTAATGACATGACCATGTAGCTAATAACAGGATTTTGAATGATTCATATCTTATATTATCTCTGTGAACATCTAAGGCTTCACAATATCAGAGATAAAAAAAAATACAAAGATCCCAAAGTGACAGAAGTACTAATAGAATAAACCTGTCATAGTATTGATGACTATTTTTCAGGAGTTTATTATTTGTTTGTGTTCACTGTGCATGTGTGAGTGTACAAGTGTGAGAGTGAATGCCCTTGTATAGGCGCTTGTGTTTATGTGCGACGGTGTAATGACTCTAAAGGAATTTTTGTCAATAGTCCTGGTAGAGGACACTGGTTTGCAATTATAAAGTGGCAAACATCCATATCTTGACTATGATAGATAGTACCCTCCACTGCGCAGACTAACAAAGCTATCGAACCTCCCTGCTCAGCAAGGGCAAAGGCATCCATACATAAAAATCCACCCTGGGTGCAAAAAGAAGGCAGGCACACCAGCAAAACTACACTTGACAGACAAGGACTTGAATACCAGCACACACAAAAATCTTTAAAAACAAATCCTCATACATAAAGTGCATTCCTTTATTTCCCAAAAAGTAAAGCTGTGTCTCTTACATGCTTATTACACGATAACACAGCAAAAAATGCAGATTCTAACCACAGTCATCCAGTACGTACAGCAGCATCTCCTCTACTGTGAAACATGCCATCATTTCTCAAAATAGATGGTACCAGCACCTCTTACATCAACATAACACATTTGAAGGACTTTCACTCGGTGTGCTCTCCTATGTACCTATAAACTTCCTCTCCTTTTTTCTCTCTCTTTCTCTCTCTCTCTCTCTCTCTCTCTTTCTCTCACCCCCTCTCTCCTGCAGTTAGAGGGCACAGGCTGTGTCTGACTTTGATCCAGTTTCCCCTGCCACAGTGCCACTCACTCCGGGCTCCCTCGGAGAGCGAGCAAGGCTGCGGCTGAGCCACTGCCAGGGATGCGCCCGCTCGGCGCCCGCTGGAGTGGAGCTGGCAGCGGGGAGCGGAAGCTCGCGCCGAGTGTCGCAGCGAGACGCGAGTGGAAATGACATGTCGTGTTGTCACGGTCCATGCCGTACTAAATCTCGGGGAGTTGAGTGTTTGGCAGCGCCGAGAGGGATTGAAAGAGAGAGGGAGGGAGGGAGGGGGGTGGGGGAATGAGAAAGAGAGCGAGTGTGAGGGAGAGAGGAACACAGAGAAAGACACGGACAGAAGGAGAGAAAGGGCAACAGACATAATAGACTGTGACCTGGCCAGACTGTAAGTCACTATTGAGCAGAACAAAGCAAGAGAGATGAGAGTAGGCAAACAAACTTTAGCATGCTATGCGGGTTCTCTTCCATTCCACGTCTAAGCTCATTTCCTATCCAGAGTGATAGAGTTCATTCTGTCCCTATAAAATTTGCTCAGCAATTCTCCTTCGAGCTTGAAACCCACAAGTCTGCATAACAAGCCTAATACACCATTAGATTTAAGCCCACTCATACGACACAAGTGTAGAGGCATTGTAAAAATGAAGAAATTGGATAAAATGATACATTTGCAGAGCCCTAACTGTCACGGCTGGATTTATCGATAGAAAAACAGGCTGTGAAAAATGACCAGAGGAAGTCCGCTCCTACCTCCAGTCTCTCTGTACTGGCGCCAGCGAGGGAAGAATGGAGTACTTTCATGCTGCAGCCAAACTGCCAAAACATTAAGGTGGAACACACTGGTTCCCTTAACGTACTTAGATGAAAAGTGAATAAGGGGCCAGGGGATGAAGTGCTTAATGATGAAACCCTTGGATTTAAGATTTAACCCTTCGTGGCACAAGCAGCACTGCACACATACTGTGCAGTACTGTACACCCTCACCAGTGAACCCTTCGAACGGCTGTCATGTCATAGTAAACCTCGAACAAACAAACAAACACAAAAAGTCAGAGCAATAGCAGCACAAACTAGCCCTCATATTGCCTCGGGATGTTTGTGAGTGTTCTTTTTCCGCCATTTTGATCCCACACAACAGCGTACATTCCGACAGCGGTAGCATATATTCTTTAGGTTGCTATTCTGCAAACATATTTGCTTTGAGGGAGATATTATAAGACAAACAATAGAAAGGGAAACAACAGAAAAAAAAACTGTATAAGCAAGAGCATAAAAAAGGGAGATGGTCGTTATGCAAAAGAATGTTGAGATATTAGGACAGGGAATTCAGAGAAATTCAGGCAGAAAGGTGGAAGAAAAAGAAAGACAGCAGAGTCAGAGGGAGGGAGGAAGGTAGGCAGAAAAAGAGAGATGGCAGAAGAAGAAAGAGGAGGGGGAAAGCTAGCAAAAGAGAGAGAGAAAGAGAGAGAGAGAGAGAGAAAGGGGTAGACGGTACGTTCCATGGCTGCCCAGCACCCCCCTTCCCCCTCATCTTCTCTCTCTGCCACCGTGCTACGCCTGTGCGAGACGCCAGCATCAGTCTCCTCTGACGGAGCAGATGTGCTGTCAGCTTCAAGCAGAGCACTGCTCACCGTACCCTAATCTGACTGGACATGATACCTGATGTTTGTAGGGACGCATTTACTGCCGAGCCTGTGTATGTGTGTGTGTGCGTGTGTGTGTGTGTATGTGTGTGTGTGTGTGTGCATTTTCTCTCACACAGTAGGTGTGTCTTCACAGTGATGTCTGTAATACCATTCTGTGTATGTATGTGTGTGTCAGTGTAAATGCATAGTTAGATGCCATTTAGTGTACACTTCTGTTGCCTCCAATTAGCTTGGGAAGCTTCCTATATTTATCACCATCCAGTGCCTCTACTGTGTATGTGCATTGTGCACGTGTGTTGGTGTTAGTGTGTATTTATTTATCTTCCAAGAAAATAAACTTCTAGCTATCCTGTACTGGCAGGAGAACTTTCCGGGACAGTGACATAATCAATCACGCTCTCCCATAAATCGCAAACGATAATGCAGAGAGCGCATCAAAATAAATGATATTAACTGTCAGAGGGATAATCCTCTCCTCTGTGGCGTCTCCGGGAGGAAGACGCGTCCATGTCACGTCAGGTTCAGCGGTTTTGAAGCACCGATAATTCCCTCAAGTCCACCACACGTATGACAGCTTATCACATTAAAACAACAACAGGGGAAAAATGAGGCAGGGAAAGATCCCTCCCCTCCTAACTAATTCCTCTCTATAATTATTGGATGCTGTGGGATGAGAGAGAGAGAGAGCGAGGGAGAGAGAGAGAGAGAGAGAGAGAGAGAGAGAGAGAGAGAGGGATGGAGAGATGGGGGCTCTGCAGAGAGAAAAAGGCCTGACACTAAAATGAGTGCATCTTGTCATGCAAGGTCTTGACGTGACACTCTTCACGGGCGTCAGTGTCTGTATGTCAATGTCCAATAGACTGGCGTGCAGAAAAAAAAAAAAAAAAAGAAGAAAACTCTTGCCTGGCAATTTTTTTGCCATCTGTGTCAAAGCCCCCCGAGACGATCAAAACAGCACTCTCCTTTAATAACCCAATCAAAAGATTTGACTGCTGACATTCTGAATTGAGCCAATGCTTTTAAGCGTCAATTTGAACAATGACTTGAGCTTGGGGTGGCTTATGTTTACCGGAGGAAAGGCAGGAGGAGGGATAGATGGGTGAGAGACGTTTGCACTGGTCGTCAAAATTAAACCCACAGTATCAAAATTCCCCGATGCCAATCCCCAAGTCCCAACCCCTTCTATGCTTCTACCCTGCCTGCTCCAAGCAGATGAATCTGCCTTACAAACAGTGGGGTTTGTTTAAAGGAAAAATGCAGATAATCAGCCCATATCCCATTTACATGTAGCTGGATATCTACAAGAACATGTCTATTTATGTGATTTCACCTATCAGTTAGCCTACATGTAAATGGAGCTTTCAGTCACTGAAAACCGAGTGGAGATTTATGAAAACTCCCGTTTCAGATGTTGATGTGGAGTACATGTAGGATTGTGAAAATCTCTGGTTGGTTTTCTATTTGTTAGACATGTTTCTGACAGCCTCCCCTGGCTGTTTTTGAGCATTGAGTAAACAGAATTATTTTCTAATGTGGAGATGTACCTGTTTTCATAAATACCCTGGTACATGAAAACAAAGTCTGAGGCTCCCGAGTGCTGACTGAAGGTATAAAATACCGTATTTGGTCCAATGTAGACTGCATTTGGTCCAATGTAGACCGAATTTGTGAACTACAGCTAACGCTGACTGAAGGGGCACAGAAAAAAAAAACTAAACTTCTGTGCCAACATCAGTCGCCGTTGGCTGCTGTTTCGCTATTTGGTCTATATTGTTCCAAAGTCATTCTCATACCTACCGACATCACTCATGAAACAAGAGGGCTACGGGTTGATTTACTCTGGATAATCCCTTTAAGGTTTATTTCTTGAAAAAGGACTTAGGTTCTCCTTGCCCATGTTGCTAACTCTGATATCTCTGCTCTATAAAATACCTGGCAACCACTTACTGTTATAACAATGAAAATAAATGTAGTGACTACAAACCAAAATGTTTAGTTTAGTAGAAGCTGAACAGCATGGGCGTTCAACCACAAGACAACCAAAGCTAATATAACTAAGACAAATTCTGTTCTGCTCTTTGAGCGTGTGAGTGTGTACAACTCTGTTTCAGTGTGCACGTGTGTGTGTGTGTGTGTGTGTGTGTGTGTGTGTAAGAGTATGTGTGGTAGTGTGTACCTGTACGAGTGTGAAAGTCTGCATGTCCATGTGGTCATGTCTGTCTCTGCATGTAAAAGTGTGCATGAGTAGGTGTCTGAGGATGTCTTGAGTGTGTGTGTGTGTGTATTTGTGTGTATTTGTCTGTGTTTGTGTCTGAGTGTGTGTGTGTGTGTGTGTGTGTGTGTGTGTGTGTGTATTTGTCTGTGTCTGTGTCTGAGTGTGTGTGTGTGTGTGTATTTGTCTGTGTCTGAGTGTGTGTGTGTGCCTTGCACAAGGACAGCCAGGCCATCTGCACGCAGGTCTGCTGATGCTGTTGGCTTGCTGAGGAGCTGGCAGGTGACACGGCCAGGGAGATGAGAGCAGGCCGCACTGTCACAATGTCACCAGCACGTGAGATCGAGTGGACACACACACACACACACACACACACACACACACACACACACACACACCTCCAATTACACACACACACACACACATACATACACCTAACACACCAAAATCATGAACAAAGCCACCTAGCACGAGGTAGTTGGCAGGATGAAAATGTTCTCCCCCTCTCTGTCTCTCTCTCTCTCTCTCTCTCTCTCTCTCTCTCTTTCTCTCTCTCTCTCTCACACACACACTCTCACTCACAGACACAAACACAAATAAAAACAGATGCACATGACATTACTTTATGTGTTATGTCTACGATGTGATTAAAAAAAAGGTAGAAAGAAAGAAATATGACACACGCGTGTAACTAAGGCATTTTAAACATAAAGCCTGCCAACATGCAAATGAAAACAATGTAAAAATAGAACATGCAATGAAAACAAAGGTTTATTCTCTTTTGATTTTTACACTGTGATTACTGTAATTCATGCCATTGGAGCTGTTCCTTTCTGCCATATTAACTTATACACAAACAAACTGCCACAGAAATAGTGTTTTTCCAGGTAAATGTTCTGCTAAGAACCATTGGTTCTCCTGAGTCAAACACTGCATGTTGTGGCACATACCAACAGAAATTAGCTCTTTGTATGGCTGTCTGGGAACTCTTGAAACTCAACAATTGTGTCAGGGCATCTGCCTCAAATAAATTGGGGTGGGGTGGTGGTGGTGGTGGCGATGGTGGTGGGGGAAGGGGGAGGGGGTGGGGGTTACAGGGGGGAGGGGAGCACTTTCCGAAGCGTTGCCATTTCCATAATGTGCCCATGAAGCAGTCGCTCTGTATTTACGCCGGGTCCCTTTCTTCCTCACCTTCCCTCTCTTTTTACCCTCCCACAATGGATCTGCCAGTTAGATCTATAAAAGTGTCTGACTTGTAGGGCTAAGCCATTTGGCTGGTGTCAACCCTACATAAACCGTAACAGGAGAGAAAGAAAAGGGGAAAGAGAGAGAGAGACAGAGAAAGAGAGAGTGTCTGAGAGAGAGAAAGAGAGAGAGGAAGAGGGAGAGAGAGAACAGAATGGCAAATGTGATAGGCTGTGCCCTGGCCCAAATGCAACTTGCCATCTTGCTCCCTGCCCCCCCCCCCTCCGTCGTCTCCACTACACATCCGTATTTATTTATTTGGGCTAGCAGACGCGCGCTGGCCAATCATGGCAGTCATTTGTAGCGCTAATACCCAATTCAGCTGGCGCCCACTTCCCCATGATTTGGCGGGACCGGGGAGCGCGGTTTGGTGCAACCGAGGCGAGGCGAGGCCCCTGCTTAGTCGGCGTGGGGAGGGGTGACGTGTAGGAGAGGGGGAGGTGGATGGGTGGATGGATTTTAATGGGAAAACTGGCAGGCCCATTGCCTTCCGCTAGATTTGCTTTGTCACCGCGCCTCCACTCCATGCCACTCAGCTGTGATGGCATCGGACAGGCCTGATCAAAAGATGTCATTTGACCTGCGCGGCGTGGCGCGGTGCGGGTGCCTGGGACGCCGGAGCAAGGGGGGACACTCTCAAGGGCTGTAAATAAAATGACATTATTATTTCCTCTGTCCTATCATGTAGAAAAGCCAATTATGATAATGCGCGGCATGTCAGTGGGAATACAGCAATCTCTGTGCCGGCTGCGGTTGTGGCATGTGTATGCGTGTGTGTGTCAGAGTGTGCGCATGTCTCTGTGAGAGTGCGTGTGTCTCTGACTCAGTGTGTGTGTGTGTGCGCATGTATGTGTGTGTGTGTGTGCGCATGTGTGTGTGTGTGTGTGTCTGTTTTCCTCTGCTCTGACTGGCTAATGTGGAGTTTTGGTTGCGATGCTGTCGGCCCTGATGGCTTCCAGGCAGCTGCATTAACTGTCTGCCTCCACAGTCTGAGGAGCTCAGCCTGAGCCGAAGCCCCAGCAGAGACATACCCTTCCACCCCTACCCCCACCTCCATGCCCGCCACCCTTTAAAAACATGAGCATCATGGTCTTAGCACGGCGCCTCTTCACAGGCCTCCAAAACAAAATCAGCTGCTCAGGTGCCAATATATCAACTGTAAATATCCGTTTGCAAGTCATGATTAGACTTCCAAATAACACAGGCTCCCTGCTCGGTGTGTGTCTGGTTCACTTCCTCCCCTCTGGTTGTTGTGGTACACACCCCAAGTACGTACACACCCCAAGTACGGAAGAAAAAGAAAGAGCCTCTTCTGTTTTCTTTTCTTTTTTTTTGTTGTGTTTCATGCTTTTTTTCCCCTAAAGTCCTTGAGTAGACTCTTTTGTTTTTAATCACTCTACAGAGGGAAATCTTTTTTTTTTTTCCGCCTCCGTTGCCGTTGGACCACTCTGGCTCCGAGACGCATCTAACTTTATTACAGACTAAACAAAAGGCTCCTTTGATGTCTGGGCCGGCTGCTTCACATGGGCCCGGCCCACTGCTCGTTACCCGCTGACAGTGATTTGTGTTAGCGTGGATGCCGTCGAAAGAGTGCGCTAAATTAATATCTGCTTTGCCTCCTTAACCAGGCTTGTAAAAGTGTAACCGGCTACCAACACCCCCTACCCCCCATCCCCTCACCTACTGTATATATACCCTCTCTCTCTCACACACACACACACACACACACACACACACACACACACCCACACACACACAC